>JAXRJS010000025.1:0-305000 GCA_037127375.1 Dione juno
CTTTTTCTTATATTTAATCTTGTTGCATTCGTCAATAACACCGTCTATTCTATATCTGTGATTGCCAACAAGCTCGAGTACTTCGTTTTTAATCAAACTTCCTTATAAAAGTTTATTTAAATAAAATAAAAAAATTAGAAATAATCATACAGGAAATCTTATACGATTAGTATAGAAACTGGCGAGATGAGATCTTATCGTTTGATTTGTTTGGTGGATATGCAAGACACCGAGACTTATCTTGTTTGTTTTAAATTTTGTATAAAATATAATCCTAAATGTATGAATTACGATAAAGAAGTACATTTATTATATTATAAATATATTAATTAACTTACACTGTCCAAGTTTTTCCCGCAAACGACAGCAAGGGATACGACAACTATGCACCAGATAGCCCTCATTTTGCAAGTATTTACGCTTAAACAAGTGTAATATAAAAATATTTAAAATTTGCCTTTATATACTTATACTACTGTACCACTTATTTAAAAGTAAACAAATTTGATTTCAAACCAACACACAAAATAAACAAACAAATTATATAAAGTACAAATAAAAACGATTTTTAATGATTTTTGATGATTTTTAATGATTTAACGATTTCTATTCGACGCAAACTTGAAAATCTAGAAAATGCTAGTTTTTACCAATCTAGTATCGTATTATTAAGTCGCATTTTTTTTGGGATATTTTTGATATTCGATATTTCAATAATGGGATTAGTTACAATCCGAAATTCTTTGTTGTCATTTTAAAAATATTTTATCTACAAAAATATTGTAATATTTTAGAGGTAAAATTAAATTTAAGATTTAAATTTATTTAGAAGTAAATTTATAATAATATTTTTGTTTGTAATGGATAATGGACATCGAGTAGCATAGCTTACATAATATCACGATACGATTAATAAGAACGGCGCATCTATGAATATTTGCCAAAAATTAATATATATATTTTATATACCTACATATTTTATTTATAAACCATGCGGTTACAAAAATATTTTTTATATAAATATATGAGCTATACAATTACAAATATATTACTGTCGGTGCTTAAATTAGGTTTTCCCTGTGCTATAAGCACATGTAATGGGGGAAATGTATTAGTTTGATAAACATACATTTCGTGCGTTTTGTAAATAGTAATAGTTAAGCGAATATCTGATAAAAAGTTAAACAGGTTTTTATTTTAAGGTTGACTTAATGCTATCATTAAAACAATTTGTGGCACTAAAATTTATATTAAATTAATGTATTATTTACGTAGATTGTAATTGGTTTTTTTATTTTTGTGGACACAATATTAAACTTCATAAAATAAATACGATATTCATTACAAGTTAGCACTTAGTATTCTTTGATTGTGGCTCCCTCATTTGCTACCTTAGCGGACAGTTCCGATTGGTTCTCTAATTTTTTTTATCAAAGTCGAATGTAACATTGGTTGAGGTCAACAAAAGGCGTAATGACTTTACTCGTCGCTATCTCAAATGTTTGAAATGTTAGTTTCAGCGTCATGACGTTCCTAGTTTGCTATCTAATCGCCTTAATAAACTAATGTTTATGGCATGCATCGAGGGGGAAAGGTTGGGGTGACTCACAGTGACAAAAACTTCAAATTCAAATAATTTTATTCTAAGTAAGAATACATGATTTATTTTTTTAACGTCAAAATCATTACCACCGGTTCACTAAAGTAAATGCCTCAGGCCTGAGAAGAACCGGCGCAACAAACTCAGCGGGGCCTTTTTTATATAGTCATATATAATTAAACAATTATTCATTGTTGAAAATAATATTTATATAATGTTAACTATCACTATGTTATCATTCAATAGCCTACCCTCACAAAATAGCTTTAATGAGTTATTGAGTGTATGGCCGCAGAGCATATATAAATTAAAAACATATATAAAAAATTTAGGCATTGTATCATCATACATAGTCGTGGCCGTAAGCTTCTCATGAGAAACTTAAATTTATATACAGAAAAAATTAACATAGCCTCATAAGCTTTGAATATGGTAAATGAATCGCTAGTGTAAAATAACAATTATGAGTCAAAAGAAGATATTTTTAAAGATAACGTAGAGGGCTCGACACATTGAAACAGATGATAGAAGAGGTCATTTGTATATATTTTAACTCTGTATAAGGTCATACAAAGTGTTACTGTTTCCTATATTGGCCGTGCAAAACATATTTTGTGTGTTAAAAAGCACAATAACACAAGTTTTTATTTTATTTTCATTTCATCGTGTAACATGTATAAGCTTAATATTATTGATTAGTTTTTATTTTATTTTATTTGGTCCACCAACAGAATAAACACAAAAAATGAGAAAATAATCAAATCTAGGTACACAATACAATGTGTTATTCCACTTACAGGTGCACTCAACATGCATCAATGATACGCCTTTTCTTGAAGCAGGCAATTTTAAAATTAAGTTGAAGTATTTAACAAAAAGAAACGATAAAAATAAATTTAAGGAAAAAAAAAATGTCTGGACCCTTTCAATTCCAAAACAGTGATTGATTTGACGAGGGGACCATACAGGAAAGCAAAATCAAAAATCAAAATATTCTTTATTCAATTACGCTATTTCAAGCACTTTCAAATCGTTAGTTAACATAAGTGTCAGTATTGTAAGTCCTTCAAGACGCTACCACCAGCTCGGAAGGCAGATGCTGCTGAGAAGAGCGATGGCGAGAAACAGTTGTTCTTTTTAATGTAAATTTACAATATATTTACAGCTGTGGCTAGCCTCCCGAATGAGCATCAATAGAACTTAACTCCACACACTAACATCCGTATAATATTCTTGGAGTGAATAATATACTTTCCCTAATAATATGTTTTTTATCTTCTAATTTAAATTGCTTAAAGGAATTTTATTACACATGCGTATACCTTGGGGCATAAAGGATTTACTTACCTTCTGAAGGTGAAACCTAGGTGTAATCAGCTTATTTTTACTCCTTGTATTACCGTGCTTATCACTGTTCTATAGGTAATTGTTTATATCCGTATGTATGTATACGTGTATGTATGTAAGAATACCCGCTTTATTAAAAACTGCTCGTAAAGAATCCCGATCTCCCATGCTGTAAATAGCCCGCACTGCTCTTTTTTGAATTATAAATATTGATTCAATATCTGCAGCATTGTCCCAAAGCAATATTCCATAGAACACGATGTTATGAAAATAACTAAAATAAACTATTCGAGCAGTAATATCGTCTGTAAGCTGTCTCATTTTTCTAACAGCATAAGCAGCAGAACTCAGTCTACTCGCAGACGAGGGAAGACAGGTGGGTGCCCCATTGAAGTCTCGAATCCAGAGTATATAGTATATAATATCAATACTCTAGCTTACAATGCACAAGATAATTGAAGAGTGATATTATAGTTGCTGGGTTTTTAAATTCTCTGGAACACTTCTGTACAAAATCTGAAGCAGATTTAACGGACTTTTATTATTTATATTATTAGCTCTGAATACAGTAAGCTCATGGTGTAAAGAAAACGATCTGTCTGTTAATGCGGACAAGACGATGTTAATATCCTTCACGAGGAAGAGGAAGCTGGACAAGCTAATACCGCCTAAGATGAATGGGAAGATCATTCCGTTTTCCACAGAAACCAAGTATCTGGGAATCACTCTGGACCAGAAATTGGAATGGAATTGGAATTCGCATTTGGACGGAATCGTACAGAAGGCCAAAAGGGCCCTGGCAATATGCTGTCGGCTAGCGGGTAGCAGATGGAGACTATGACTCCAAATTGCCCTCTGGCTCTACACGACCATCGTAAGGCCGATGGTGTTTTACGCCTCGGGGGTCTGGTATAGAAAAGCGACGCAGAAAAGCGCAATAACAAAACCGAAAACAGTCTTCATAGGACTGCGTGTATTATTGTGACGGGGGCCATGTCTACGTCTCCTGCTGCAGCCCTTGACGAGCTGCTCAACCTACCGCTGCTTCACCTGTTTCTGGGAAAGGAGGCGAATGCATGCTTGTACAGGGTCACCAGCGCTGAGGCAAAAACATGGCTTTCGCAGAATCTGAGGTCCTTGCAAGACTCAGTGCACAATAAACTCGATACACAGAGATTATACTCTGTGGAAATAATTTCAAGGGACGACTGGCTAAACGGTCGAATGAAGTGGAAAAATGGAAGCTTGAGGCAGTACATCGATGGCTCCAAATCCGGCTCTGAGGTAGGATGTGGAATATATGGAGAATCACCAAAAAGGACTATAAGTCTGAATGTGGGAAAGCACTCCTCGATATTCCAGGCACAGGTATACGCCATACTAGAATGTACGACAGCCAATCTGCAAAGCAACTACCTTAATCATACTATCTATATCAACTGAGATAGTCAAGCTGCACTCTTGGCCCTAGCATCAGATTTGACTCAATCAAAGCTGGTCGAAAACTGCAAGCAGATCCTGAACGTTTTGGGGAACAACAACAGAGTAGTTCTAAGATGGTTTTCAGGGCACGCTGGCATCGAGGAAAATGAACAGGCGGATATACTGGCACAATAGGGAGCCAAAAGCACCCAATTCGGACCAGTACCGTTCTGTGGCATCCCTCGTAGCTTCACAAAGCTTTGCCTGAAGACATATTGCCTCTTTGAGGCCATTCAACTATGGATAAATACTCCTGGTTTATATCAAGCAAAGGCGCTCATTAAGGCCTTCAACAAGAAGGCTGCCACTGAGGCCTTATCTCTCAGCAAGAACTGTCTCCGTACATTAGTGAGGGTGCTGACTGGACACTGGTGGTCTAAATAGACACATGCACAATTTAGGCATCAGCAGCACAAGAATGTGTAGAATATGCAATAAAGCTGAAGAAACACCTCTCCATATCCTCAGTGAATGTCCTCCACTTGTACAACGGCGCTATACCATCCTGGGAAAACATCAAATGTACCGAGAAGAGGTAAAGACCCTCACAGCAAAGATAATACTGCAATTCTTTGCAGAAATCAATCTTGACTGTGAACTGTAGTATGCGGAGATCACAATAGATCAGCAATGGTCGCAACGATACTGGGCTGAACAGCAATGCAAAGCCACATCTAGGAAGAATAGAATACCCAGATCACAAATTTTATTGACCTCTTTAAAGGTGAACCCTGAAATTGTGTACAACGATATAAATACTTGTTTTTTCCTTGTCAGCTTCATGTAATGACATTTATTAGGATTAAGTTCTATTCGATTTTGCTTACACCATTCTATAGTACTACAAACATCGGTTTGAAGAAAATTCGCACCTTGCTTAGCCTTTATCGCATCGTCAACAAACATAAATAATTTTGAATATTATACCTTTTGGCATATGTCATTAATAAAGGTATAAAAAAGCGGCCCTAATTCGATCCTTGAGGTACACCTGAAAGTATTTTATATTTTTCAGATATACTACCACACCATTTAACATCACTCACGATGTGCGATTATTCAAATAATATTTACACCATAATAATAATGGATCTCTTATACCATATTTCTCTTTATTTTTGTACTACAATATTGTGGTTTACTTTATCAAATGCGTTCGAAAAATCTGTGTATATTGTATCAACAAGATAGACTAACAAGTATATTACTAGCAAGATTAGTGCTCGTTGATATTTTTGGTAAGAAGCCATGCTGGTCGTTGCTTAAAAAAAATTCACATGATTGAGTAAAATATGGTAAACAAGAGATTCAAAAACCTTTGCAATAGAGGATAAAATTGAGATGAGTGTATAGTTGGAAATAGTTATCTTTTTCTCTTTTTTATAAACAGATACTACTCTGCTTCTCTGCTTTTTTCAACAGATCTGGAAATATTCCCTGCTTATGAGATGTTTATTCTTTTTCGTTTATTCGTTTACTCTTTTGCAACAACAAAATATCCTAAATATTATTATAAATACGATTGTCAATGGAAGTGTTGTCTGGACCACAGTTCTTGTTAATTTTTAATAATTTAATATTTTTAGATTCAATGTTTCCGCTTAGGATTATTTTGTTAATAATATTATTAGAATATATAGGATCATAATCTTGACCTGCTATTGACATCACATTTTTATGATCTATTTTGTCATTATACAGGCTCGCAAATGATATGCAAAAAGGTAGATATGCCTTCAGAAGTAGTGGCTTTTACATCATGCAAATACATCTCGCTCGGATAGTTAGGATTTTTTATGTGTAAGTTTTTTAGGAATGAAAAGGAAAATTTTGGATTTATGAGAAAATCTGAAGATGCTGCGGACAAACATATTAAGAGTGTCAACTGTTTAAAAAAAATAAGTAAATTTTAAATGTCCTCTAACCTCTAATCCTTCAAAAATTATGATGATTAGAGGATTTACGGTTGCGCCTATAGATATAAAATTTAAAATTTACTTATTTTTTTTAAACAGTTGACACTCTTAATATGTTTGTCCGCAGCATCTTCAGATTTTCTCATATACACGTTTTCTTCCTTTACCCATACAAATCTATTTCCAATCTCTTTTGCTCTAGGTCTTGCTGCAGCATGTAGCGATTTAACAGTTGGAGATAAATGTCAAGTATATAGATAGATTTTTTATCCCTGCTACACCTAGATGCGACGTATTCAGTCTTTCAATAGGACTACTTGCTTTTCTATTGAAGTTAATAGAAGCAGCCAAGAAAGCGTCTCGATTTCTCTGGTTGCTAAATTTAATAAACGACGATCGCGGCCTATTATTATCTTTATTTTGTTTAGATATCCAGGGGAGAGATGAACGTCACGCTTCATTTAATTTGTAGCTTATGACATTAGCTTATTACTACTAACGTATAGTAGCTTTTAGCTTTTTATTTAACGTTTAGTACGAAAACGGTATTTCAGGTAAAATTGGATTCCGAACACATCTTTAGACAGACGCTGGACTGTAATTCACAAGACAAGCGCAAGCGTGGCCGCCCAAGAGAAACCTGGCGATAACTATAGTGCAGCCCAAGACCGGTCACAACGGAAAGTCACTGTGGACGCCCTCTGCCCTATCTAGAGGACTCAGGATGATGAAAACGAAACGAAACCTAGTTTGGTCACAATCGGTTAATGTTCCATTATTTCTATTTTGTTTTTTCAAAATTTCATCTAACTAATATTAGAAAAAGGTAAAATTTGATCTTTTATTTCTAATGATAAATTCTAAGCCTACAGAATTTAAAATTTTTGTGTCAATATGCTCTTACATATTACCTCATATATATATTTAATGAAGTCCCAGGCGGCAATAAATACAAAATACAACTCATCATGTTAAATATAAAAACTTTATTAATACATTCAAATAGAAATAATATTAAAATCATACATTGTCATGTTATATAAAATCAGTTTGTATTCATCAAAATTATTAGACTTTCAACTGTAATTTGGATTTATCGTGGAAACACACAACAATACGATATACCGTTTCGTATTTGTCATTATATTTTAACTTGTTACATTCGTCAATAATATCATCTACTCTATCCCCGTGATTGCCAACTAGTTCGAGTATTTCGTTTTTAATTAAACTTCCATCATCAGCAATATAACCAGACTCATTTCCGAGACAGAACATGTATTTCCTAGTAGTATCGGAGTCACTTAGTTCCCACGCAAAATATTTCTGCAAAGTGTCTTTTTCTAATTTCAATTCTTCAATGCATTTTGCTGACGCTTTTAAAACATTAGGTACCCTTTCTGGAGGCACGATGACTATCTGAAAGAAAAGTTTTATTAAATAAAATAAAAAAATTAAATGTAAGGAAAACGTGTTTCATAAATTTGTATAGGCTACTACAAATCAAGTCAAGACAATGATTAGATTGTTTGCTCCGCCGGTCTGGTGTTTCTACACCAGACCGGCGGATTACAATAACTAACTGTTGCCTATAACCAGAAAGAGGAAAGAGGCGCCAAGACAAAAATGTTAACACAATAACTAATTTAAAAGGCTATATTTTAATATACGAGTACTTTAAATAAGTTCCGTTTGAAAACAGTTATACAACAGTTATTATATGTGCAGTATACAATCTTTGAAATGGCAAGAAGAGATGGTACCTAAGATAAATTTGTACAAATATGTAAGAGGGCCACCCTGATACAAATACTTTTTTTTATTTTTTCATAAAAATATATACATAATCTTTAATGATGAAAGATAATAAAAAAGTAATTTTTAATATTATATATTAATATTATAAATACCTATTAACTTAGTCGTCAACCTTTTCCCGTAACTATGGAAAGAGATACACACTAAGCACCAGATACCACACTCCTTCATTTGCAAGTATTCACTTAGCGCTTAAACAAGTGTTATACACCAAATATAAAAATTCGCCTTATATACTACTGGCCACTTATTGATCTCTACATTTCATGCGACATTTTTAAATTCTACACCAGCATTATGTTTTATTTTTCACTATAGCTGCCCGCAACTTCAATGCTTGATTTTTAAAGATCCAGGAACTACCGTCTCGTACCAGATATCCCGGATCGTCAACATTTTAACGTCCACTACAATATATATTTGACATTCTGTTCAGACTTGAACCTGTGCGGAAATTGAAATCTGGTCAGATAGGTCATACACAAATGCCACTGCGCCACTACGTAAAAAAAAACAACCTTTAGCCGAGTTAAATCGTAGCCAACTCATATTTTTTACTTTTTTTCATTATCTATTAATTTTTCATACAAATATATACGTCACAACACACAAAGTTTTTAACTGTTTTTATATAGTATATATTATCGCTTACAATGCTACATATTCATGCTTATCCAGCACAATAGCTGAACAAAATCTTAGGCTCACAAAAATAGATAATTTTGAAATATTTGTATAATAGAAGGCACGTATTTGTAAAGTGTCAATTAGTGACGATTCCTTTTTATATAAATAAGTTTAAATTTTGGTCTAGATTATTAACATATCCCATATACATATGTAATAGTCCAGGGGGGAACCTATGTGGTAAGACCACTCCCGTCGTCCGCTTTCACGTTCGAGACATTACTGTGATGGTGGAACTTATAGTTGGCTTATTCTTTTACCAGTGATGAGGAAAGGATTTTGATGCTAGTTTTTACAAATGAGGACGGGAAACACCTGGCCATAATCTCACATATAAACTTTAGCTACAAAAAACTGATAAGCTATAGACTTTGATATTGCAAATAAAGTACAAATCCATGTAGATAGATGATAAATAGATAAATTCTTATTCATCTTAACATACAATTTAACAAAAAAAATACAACTTGAAACAAAATCATAGGAACTGTAGCATGCAAGGTGACTTTATCAGTATTTATCATTATCTCTTTACAGGTAACCTAGATGCAACCACACAAAATCGTAATATATTTGTAGTGCATGTTAAAAGCTGACACCACTAAAGAGAATATATATAAAAAAAAAATACTTAAAACGAATAGACTACATATAAAATATTATAATATACTCCACAATAATACATATACAATAAATATAAGTACTATTTTAAATGCATATCGAATATGACTACATACACAATAAATACACATAAAATCCATATAAAGATACATTTTAAGTATTATTTTGTTTAGCGAAATAGTAGTGCTTTCCAGGATTTCTTAAAATTTAATATGTGATTTAGAGTGTCGTATATAGAGGACATCTCATTCCACAAAATCAACGCTTTTAACAAGTGAACGAGTCATTAAAGCCGGCTTTGTTGTACATAGTCACCTGTTAACTTGTTATCACTTTTAGACGGAGTTGAGATGTGGGGAAGTATCGGAGCCAAGGAACTCGAAAAGTTCCTTAAGGCAGCGAGGTGTAATGGGGTGGAAAAGAATGGAATAGAGAGTGCATAGGACTGGAGATTCGAAGATTCGGACTGTCAACCCTTGAAGCTATCACTATATGCATACATCATTTTTTTTTTTCATTACATATATCTAATGCAGATATTTTGTAAGCGCCCTAGTTTATCTAGGTGTTTTTGTAACAAGTCAAGGTAACAAGTATCGGCATAGTCAATAACGGGAAGAAGGAGGGAATGTGCTAATGAAATTTTAGTGGTGAATAATTATTCTATCTTTTAAGAGAGCCCAAAGTTGCAAATATTTTACGGCTAATACTGGAAATATGTGCCGCCCAGGATAATGTGCTATCCACGTTGATACCCAGATTTTTAATGCTTTATTCTGTTACCAGTGAGTGAGGAAAAGGAAAATAATTCATTCCCCCCGAGTGGGAATTGAACAACCGTTTGACGGAGTACAGCTGCGCCACGAAAGCTCACATAATATATAAGATTAAAAAACCTTTTGATGCTAGTTTTAACAAATGAGGACGGGAAACACCTGGCCATAATCTTCACATATTTGAGATATAGTTTGATATAGGAATACCACCAAACAGAGAGAGAGATAGAGTTTGATATAGGAATACCACCAAACATAACAGCCGGCAAATGTGAAAAATTAAATTTTGCTACTTGTTTTTGTTTGCCAATAATTATTTATTGGATTTTAAATTTAAACCATACGATTTGCTCCATGCAGATATTGTTTGAAGATTGTAATTAATTCGTTCAATAGCTTCAGAGATGACTTCAATAGGTGCGGAAACATATATTTGCAGGTCATCAGCATAGAGATGAAAAAGTAGAGCTAGTAAATCAGTTAAATTATTTATAAATATAGAAAAAAGTAAAGGAGACAAAACTCCTCCTTGTGGCACTACTGCTTCAAGACAACAGGGAGCAGAAACGTAACTATTATGCCGAAAACTTTGTTGGCGATTATATTATATATAGGAGTTAAATCAATTAATGACGTTCTTGGTGATTCGTGATTTCGATGTACTAAAAGTTATGAGTCAAAAGTAGATATTTTAACCTATATACCGTTATCTGAAATATTATTATTTTTTTTTTAATTTTAGTGTTTTTGCTTTACATATTAACATATAGATCTACTACTAATGAAGTCTCAGGCGGCAAAGAATACAAAGTACAATTCATCATGTAAAACACAAAATCTTTATTAATATAATATTCAAATACATATTTTATGAAAATTATACAATCTACTTATATAAAAGCAGAACTTATATTCTATAATAATTAAACTTTGAGCTGCAATTTAGATTTTTCGTGGAAACACATAGCAATACGATATACCGTTTCGTATTTGTCATTATATTTTAGCTTGTTACATTCGTCAATAATACCGTCTACTCTATCCCTGTGACTGCCAACTAGTTCGAGTATTTTATTTTTAATCAAACTTCCATCATCAGTAACATATCCAGACTCATTTCCGAGACAGAACATGTATTTTCTAGTTGCATCAAAGTCACTTAGTTCGAACGCGAAATATTTCTGCATGGTGTCTTTCTCTAATTTCATGTCTTCAATGCATTTTGCTGACACTTTTAAAATATTGGGTACTCGTTCTGGAGGCATGATGATGATCTGAAACTAAAAAAAAAATAACTTAAGGAAAAATTTGAACGCAGCGGGATTTGAACCTTCGCCTCGTGGAAACCGTCCAAGCGCATAGACCACTAAGCCATGCGTTCGTCCCTACGCTGCGTCGATCTAAAACTAATTTTCATAAGTAACATAACCAGACTCATTTCCGAGACAGAATTACTTATAGGAAATCCAGCTATATGCATAATGTAATATTATAATATTACAACATACTATGGTAAATAGTAATGTAGTAGAAATAAAAAGTATATTTTATCTGAAGAAAAATCTTTATATATAAATGAAGATATCCTGTGCTATGTCTGTTACTATACTATCAATATGCTCACAGCAATACATTGGTATTGTTACTATTGGTAAAGTAATCTAAAAGGAGTGCATAAGATAAAATATGAATATAATAATTATATTACAATGAATACTATTCCTAAATATAAATACACTAAAATACAAGTGTAAATAAAAGTGATAACATCCATATACTAAACCTATAGAATTCTTATCCAAATTAAATATTTCATTAATAAGGCTGTTTATGAAGAAAGGTTAAAGTAACGTTATAAAAGAGGTATATGAAATGAAGTGAATCATATGTATAATGTAAATTACAAAACTATTGAAATACCATTATAATAAGCTACCATTATAATAAAAAGATAGAAAATTCAATTCTGTTTAATATATAAAAAATACGATAAATAGAAGCTGAAATAGTTTTTGTCTGTCTTTTTAACTGTGCATATATTACGCAAAACCTACAGGATTGAAATTAATGAAGCTTAGTATGGTAATATTTTAGTTAAGTGAGTGAGTATCCTTAAGAAAAATAAAGAATATTTTTTTCATTCATCCACACAGTATTCGGCGACGGCGACGCCATACATATCAAGGGTATAATACTTTGTGGTGCGCTCTGACATGGCTCGCAAAACCAAACTTGGTCTTAAACACTCGAGCTGGTCATAAGTATAATTGTAGGAGGGCTTTGGTTTGGTCTTCCGTAATTGACGCCGTTCGTCAAGATCTTCGCGACGTCGCTCTTCAAAACTATCTGTATTTTTGCGAACAGGCCGGCGCCACTCTGGTCTGAGACGAGCTCGCTCGCTCGAGGAAAATAAATAATAAGCACATTGAAATTACTTCGATTATTTGCAAGTGAAGCTAAATTATTAATACGAAAATGACGAATATATTAGATATTGTCGAATGAATTACTTATCTTTCTTTTTAATTTCACTATTTTTAAGGAAAATTTCAAATAATAGCCTATTAAGTGTTATATAAATATTATTTTAAACAATGGCAACGTTAAAAAATGTAAAAGTATAATTTGGAATATAGATTCAAATTGTGAGTAGTGGGAAAATGGATTAGTTTTATAAACATACATTGAGAAAGCTGTTTAAATGATTAGACTTACTCAAAAATCATTTATGATGGCTTGTTTTTGATGAAAAGATAAACAGAATCCGGGATACAAATGTAGTCTTTAAGGTTGACGGTTGGCACGGCGAGGCAGGAGGTACTAAGAATCTCCGGCAGAGATTCGGCTGTTACAAGCCAAAACGACCATTGCATTTGGCAACTTATTTATTTAATCTATATGTCCATACATAAATAAAATTAGTAATAATAATTAATTAGAGTGTCTGTTTAGGATTTACAAATAAGGTTTACGATTGCATATAATTATTTAAACGTAACTAAAACGCGAGGACCTATCGCCTAGATAAAATATCAGATATAAAATATTTTACAGAGAAAGTGATTCGAAAGGAAAGAATAAAAAAGAAATGATCAGTAGAGACAATATTTCTTAAATTGTTTATTGAGTACACCAGTACATGCATATTATATTAGAGTAAATCCGAGAACATTAATCAAGCGAGTGAAGAGTGTTGCTGGCGGCAAAAAGAATAAAATAAAATTCTTTATGTAAAACATTAAAAAAATTATTAATCCAAATATAATTAACTTCTAAAACCTCACCATGCCATATTTTATAACACAAGTATGCATGTAAGCCAATAAATTATTATACTTTAAACTGTAATTTATATTTTTCATGGAAACACATTATAGCTCGATATACTGTTTCGTATTTGTCGTTACTTCTAAGTTTGTTGCATTCGTCAATAACACCATCTACTCTATCTCTGTGACTTCCAATAACTTCGAGTACTTCGTTTTTAACTATACTTCCATCATCAGCAATGTAACCAGATTCATTTCCGAGACAGTATATGTATTTTCTTGTGGTATCAGAGTCACTTAATTGCCACGCAAAATATCTTTGCAGGATGTCTTTATCTAAGTTCATTTCTTTAATGCATGTTGCTGACGCTTGTAAAATAGCGGGTATCCGTTCAAGAGGAACTTCGACGATCTGAAAGAATAATTTTGTTAGATGCTGTCAAAATATATTATATTATAGAAGAAAAACAAAGTCGAAAAAATGATGCATGCAAAAAATGATGCATGTGTTTCACAGATTACTATAGCAATAGAGAGTGTACGTAATTCTGTCTCAAAATGTCGTATCTGATTAAAGTATTGTAAATAAAATAGGATTAAGTTCATTTATTTATACTCTGTATAGAAAGCGGTTAAAAATATATCGCATGGGTGATATTTCTTCGTCGTATCTCATACGATGCGGGAAGTGCGTCAAGATATTTTCTAACGCACCTCTAAGGTATTATTTTAACACAGTTATACTATAGGATTATGTTTCAATCCATCTTGTATAAGTTTAGATAAGACAGTGATAGAAAAAAACTTATACCAATAGCTTACAAAAGTCGAAATGGTTTAAATTATAACCTATATATATATATATATATATATATATATATATATATATATATATATATATATATATATATATATATATATATATACAAGACACGTATATATATATATATATATACATATATATATATATATATATATATATATATATATATATATATATATATATATATATATATATATATATATATATATATATATATCCTACGCTGCCACCGTACATAATTTATATATATATATATATATATATATATATATATATATATATATATATATATATATATAAATATATATATATATAAATTATGTACGGTGGCAGCGTAGGATCCAAAAAAAACCAAATCTTTAAAATATTTTATTAAAAATTACAATTTAAATTATTAACTAAAATGGTGACTGCTTGCTCGATGTGAGAAAACAAGAGTGAATTATTATTTTGATATTAAAACTAACATGAACAAAAACATTGAAAGAAAAATGACACTACGTTTTACATTACTTGCTGTTACAATTCTTAGATTTGATGGAATGCAGTAAACAAGTTACGCGAATTCTGGCTAAGCGATTGCCGGGTAGTGTGGGAACGTAACACCTCCCTCCTGAAGAACAGCACCTATTCAGTGTCCTTGGATCTCGAATAGTGCTGGAGTATAGGTTCCACTGGATCTGGGGTTCCAGCTTCTTTCTTCGATATTTCCCTTGCGGTTGATGCTTTTCGTTTAAGAATTTTCTTATGAATTATAGCAATTATAATTTAATATATTATAATGCATTTGATATATTATAATAGCAATTATAATGAAGATAGTTATTATAGTTGCCGTTAGAATTATTCCATATAGCGGAATTGTTATAAGATAAAGGCTATTAGATGTTGTAGATATTTTTGAACTAAATGATTATGCGGAGATTTTTCTATTTGCTTCAAGGATGTCGGTCAAATTTATTGAGTTAAGTTTCAGTGTTATTTCAAAACTTTCCTTTTTTGTTTGTTTTAATACTTGTTAAATCAATAATTTCCAAGGCTTGTCCTTTTATATTATTATTGCTATTAATTAAAGTAAATAGCGTATTTTGTATAGAACATCCTGCTGGTAACATTACGAGATAGCTTCCCTGTATTTGCATATATTTCTGTTGGTTCCACGATAGTTTCAATTTAGTTGTTTGTGGAATGGTGATAATATAATATCTGTCATCTAACTGTTCGACCGCTTCTGTAGAAAGGATAATCGATGTGTATTGACAGGAACTTTGCAGCTGCTTTGTCGTTATGAGGCGCTCGATACAATCTAGCTGTTTTTCTTATTTGTAGTTTAGTTTATGATCACATAAGTATGATTCACCGATCTTCGGGAATTCAGCCTCTATGTACATAAAATCTTTTTCGTGAATTGCTATATGAGGTTGAGGAGGGATAAGGATTTGATAATTCACTTTAATTAATTTATACAGGGGACAAGTGATATAAAAAATAATTTTTAGGATAGACAATCGGAAATTTGTACTACATCGAAATAATCTTTGAAACTAATATTTAAAGTTAATTTTTCTTATAAAGTGTATTTCATTTACTTATAATATCCTGGTACATATAAAAATTAAACATAGAGTATTGATTACTTTTAGCACGAATAAATGCGAGTAAATTTTCCAATCGAAATAATTCGTCAGAAATATTTTATGTAATTATTTTATGCTATCTCATCTCAAAAATAAGAAAATTTGAGTTAATTCCATAAAAGTTACAAATTCATTATTAATATCCGTTAAATTTTTAATATATAACATACATACTTTATAAAGGCAATTTTTATTGAAGTTAATGTAATTATTAATTTTATTAATCAGCAAATTATTATTTTGCTCTAAAAATTAATGCCTTTGTTATACTTTATGGCGTCCATATAGTCGAGATTACCAGAAATACTTTTTATTACTGAAACTAATCCGTCAATGAGTCCTTTAACACGAGAAGCGTTTTCTAATTTAACTTTAAGGTATTTAATATGCATTTGAAAAAGGGAAAGCGTTTTATTTCTAAGAATATATTTTCAACCTTACCAACCTTAGTATTCATTATTTGCAACATAACAGAATCTAAGCTGTATTGAATTTTAACTAAATCTACAATGCGTACATTGGACAAAAGAATGATAGTATGATATGACTTGTGCGGGTTCCAAATAACTAAAATTATCAGGATCATAATTTAGTATCAATCGAGTGCTATTAGGTACTCTTTAAGTCTAATCTTTGCAACTAGTAGTCGTTTCTTTTTTGTGTAAATGTATATCGGTAGGTCAGCTAAAGCATTATCCTGTATAAAACGAGGGGTAGGTTTTTGTCGAAATATTTTAGGGTTTCGAACGAATATCTGTTGGTCAGGTAAGTAAAGAGTCTCGGGTTCTATATTTTTATTCAAATTTTTAATTATTAGAGTTCGTCGATGTAAAGAGGAGTCGTTAATAATATCGTAAACTATTTTCATACGGTCACGATGGTCTAGTATGTACTGTTGTAGTAATTGCTCTGTCAAATCTATGTATACGGGGTCACGAGGATCGAATTGTCCGGTAATAATATCTATCGGTTTGCATTTAATGAAACTATGGATAGAAGTATTATAGGCTAAGACAGCATAAGGCATGAGATGGACGACTTTTTGGCTTAATTTAAGGATTCTTGTATGTTCTAACAGTGTGGAATGAAGCCTTTCTACTAATCCGTTGTCGTTAAGTGTATAAGGTATTTTTTTTATAATTTTATGATGGATTATTCCGGGTAATCTTAAAAATTCTAAGAATAATTGATTTGAAAATTCGGGTAACAATCGTAGAACTCTTGAAACTTTATCTAAATCAGCCATTTTTTTATATTTTTTTATTTTCTTTAGATACTATAATATTATATTCTAAATTTATATTACGATGAGCGTCTTGAGTACGCGCTCTGCTACTATAATTACTAAACCTAGGGGTCTTCGATTGCCTCTGAAGGGAAATCTTGGATATGGATAAAAATAAAAGGATCTAAAACTACGGGTAAGCAATCACTAGAAAGATTCTAATGTACTTACATACAAATCTGGTCTTCTTTGGTGTATCAATGTTTGGATACGCCTCGCTGCGCCGCCTCGTAGATTCTGGATACTCTGGTTGGTGCTTGAAAGCTACCCGGGTGGACCGCGACGTTAATTTCTTAAGAAATTTAAATTACGTTGCTCGCGACCCGGCCCGCGAGTATCCTACCGACTGCGCAAATTATGTACGGTGGCAGCGTAGGATCCAAAAAAACCAAATCTTTAAAATATTTTATTAAAAATTACGATTTAAATTATTAACTAAAATGGTGACTGCTTGCTCGATGTGAGAAAACAAGAGTGAATTATTATTTTGATATTAAAACTAACATGAACAAAAACATTGAATGAAAAATGACACTACGTTTTACATTACTTGCTGTTACAATTCTTAGATTTGATGGAATGCAGTAAACAAGTCACGCGAATTCTGGCTAAGCGATTGCCGTGTAGTGTGGGTATATATATACATATATATATATATATATATATATATATATATATATATATATATATATATATATATATATATATATATATATATATATATATATATATATATATATATATATATATATATATATATATATATATATATATATTATATATATATATATATACCTGCATATTTGTAATAATTGTACACAAATACATTCATAAGTATGTAATACATGTATACACTATTTCCTCTCTCCCTCGGACCTCGAAACAGAGTAGTTTAAAATAGTAAAATAAAATGTACAAGTAAAAAATACATTCGAAAAAATAGGAGTGCATAATACATTAGGAGATTGCCAGCGTAAGGTGTGCCATACAGTGCGTCATGCGCTACGCGTATGCGTTAGCAGCTACTAGTGCTACGCATAGAAGAGTAACCTGTCTACGATACGCAAGACTTCCGCCTGCCTATGTGATCCTGGTACTTAAAAGCAATACTCGGATAGAGAGAGCTGCCTAAATAACGTCACGCAAGGCCGCGCCCCCCGTATGTGAGTAAATTCATAAGCCTATGTATGCTACATATCTGCATTGCTGCTACCCTAGTACCACAGAATACTTATATAACAGTACTAAAATCTAGTATTCCAATGTGCATCTTCGTGATAAATCCACATTAACCACTCCTTGCGTCAGTGCTGCCTGAGAATCTCCTTAGAAATTCTACACACCTGGTACTCTGGGGCTCATCGTAACGCACGCCTTGCTGTACCTACTTTGCGAGTATTGCTCAGCCGCTTACAGTATAATCTCTGGCTGATTCTGCTCCCCTAGTACTCCGAAGTGCGTTTTAGTAGTAAATCCACTATATGATAACATTGACCATTCCCTTGCGTCATTCCATTGACCATTCCATTACCCGAGAACGTCCGGCCTACTTCTGCACCCCTGGTACTCCAGGACACATCGTAAGCGCACGCTTGGAACTCTTTTTGACGTCAAACTTGTCTGCTTGACCTCTCTGCTCTTCTGCAATCTTGGTACAAAATGCCAAAGACCAAACGCACCCCTTCAAAAAAAGATAAGCAACTCTCTGCCACTGTGGATACAAACGCAAACATGACGTTGCTACAGACGCCTACACAAACGCCTCTTCAATTGGAGGATGAATCTGAGCCTGATGACGTACGTTATGGATATGGTGACGCCCAAATTTCGAAAGTAAATAAGAATAGGCGACGTGCTTTCGGGACCCCTCCTCAAGATAAGCAAGAAGGTATAAATATGAAAGATTTTATGAAAGAAATGCGAACTCTGATCATGTCACTCTCTACAAGCCAAGAACAACGCTTTCAGGAGCTGAAAACGACTATGATGGAGCAAAATCAGGAAATTAAAGATGATCTAAAGTCCCTATCTGCACTATACGACGACGCTCTGGCACAAATAAGTGTACTACAAAAAAAGAAAATGCAGATGAAAAACGCATTAGTGTACTAGAAGAAAAAATAGATATTCTGGAAAAAAAGTCTTGTTCTACTGTGCTAGAGATTCGAAACATGTCTCAACCTAATCAGACCGAGGGGAAAGAAAACCTGAAAAATGTAATTAAGGAAATGGGCATTTTTGTTAATGTTGAGATAGACGATCTTGATATTAGAGATATTTTCAGACTCAAATCCTCCGATGATTCTAAATCGACGATTTTTACAGACTTTGCTACAGTACTGAAAAAGGAACAATTCCTCACAGTGATTAAGCATTTCAACAAAGATAAAGAGAAAGATGGCAAACTTCACACTGGTCATATTGGTATTTCCGGAGAAAAACGGCCTATCTATATATCTGAAAGCCTCACTAAACGGACCTCAACTCTATTCTTTCATGTGCGTAAATTCGCCAAAAGCATGAAACTATCATGCTGGACCTCGCGTGGCTTAATCTTACTGCGCATCAACAAAGATAAAATCATCCCTATCAAAACTACATACGATCTTGACAAAATTAAGCAAAATATGTGACTATTGAGACCTGCATGTGTGTTAAGATATATTATTAACCTTTATTCCTATTTTTTGAAATTTGTATTTCTTTTTAATTTTCGTAAAAACCTTTTTTTTGTAACACATTTTCTAAATAAAAATCCTACAATATATTTAGACTTACTAACACAAGTACACATTTACCACACAAAAGCACTCTACACGAACAATCTACTCAATTATCACAAATATATAAAGCTAACAATCATATTTACAGACGAGTACACACCCCAAAATAAAAATGGCCAACATGGAAATTATTGAAGAAATTGATAACATAAATTTTACTGAGTGCCACTACGTTACTAACCCTGAAACATGCAATTTAATACTTGGAGAATCACAAAAAGCATTTACTATACTTACACAGAACATAAGGAGCATCCAAAAAAACCTTGATTACTTTACCCTGTACTTATCCAGAATGTGTCTCCTTCCCGACGTAATTATTCTTACTGAATGTCGCCTGAATGAATTTTGTCCCACTTACCTTATAAATAATTACGAATACCATTGTTCAAAAACCTATCTAAACCAGAATGATGGGATTGCAATTTTTATTAAAACTGGACTGAATGTTCAAGTTTCTGAACCAAACTTCTGTGATGCTAATTGTTTTATTATTGATATTAATAATAAGTTTCACATCATCTCCATTTACAGATCCCCGTCAATTAGTAATATAGATAATTTTCTAGTATCGCTGGAACAGATTCTTCAATGCAACTCACATGACAATACACACCTGATGACAATACGCACATGATGTTACGTGTGCGGTTGTTGGAGTACACGTCCAACAACCGCACACGTAACATCGGCTCTTACAAAAAAATTTGTAGAAATCGCAAATTTGAGCCCAGCCACCCAATTCCTGGCTACAAACGCGGAACAAAGTGTGACTCACCGGGATTTATGTGCGCAACACCATCGCCACCAGGGTTCCGGAGCTGCAGCTTCCAGACTTTGCCAAAGGACCACGGCGCGCTCTCGAAAGATCCGTAAGTGCAACTATTCGCAATATATAAAACTCATCTAGACGAATAAAACGACACCCGTTGCACCCGGATCCGAGAAGAACTGGCGGAGATATAAGGAGATCTTTTAAGGTAAAATAACCTAAAAAACACGTGGTTTTTCAACCTAAAACGCAACACGTGTTTTTACGTCAACGAACCTCGGGCGCCGCCACCTGCCTGCAAACAACTGAGGACTCCGCCACTTCAAGTTACATCAGCGCTGAGCAAAGCTGCTCCTCAAGATAAGGATCGAGAGGAACCATCCTTACGGTAATCCTATCCTTCCTTGCGACGGCTCGTTTTTACCGTCTCAAGTAGCTCTTTCTACCCCTTCAGAATCCAAAAACACCCCCCCCCCCCCCAAAAACCAACCCCCACCAACCCCCTCGCTCAGAGTATCATTAGTACCCGACGTTCAGGTACCAAATCCCCATACACCGTGTGAGGGCCTAAACCACTTGGGCCCCTGTGGAGAAACCACCCCTACCACCCCCCACCCCCGGGAATCCACCCCCGGGTATAAAAATTTTTAAGGTCACCAACGGTCACCACACGAAACAAGTCGTAGTAGTTCGTGGGTCTGGCTGATTTCGAGGCGCAGGGAGGGACCCTCCCAAACTTTAAAACACCCAAGGACGACCCAGTTGTGGTGGTAGCCAGGTGCACGAGGATCATGCTGGACGACCGGATACTTGACATGGCAAAAACCATCTCAAGCGATCCCGAGTCTAAAGCGGCCTTAGTCGGCTGGGAGCTACCGCAACTGTTCTGGATAAACGGGGTGCCAGGGTGTGGCAAGACAACTCACATTATCAGGAATTTCGATGAGGAGCAAGAGGTGATTGTGACAACCACAGTCGAAGCCGCACAAGATCTAAGAGCAAAGCTGGCGCACCGCTTAGGCTCAATGGCCAACACTAAGGTGCGTACTATGGCCTCCGTTCTGGTCAATGGATTCAAAGGGGAAACAATCATCAACCGTCTAACGGTGGATGAAGCCCTCATGAACCACTTCGGAGCCATAGTTATGGCGGCTAGGCTGTCAGGAGCAGAGGTTGTCACCCTCATCGGGGACATTAATCAGCTGCCTTATATCGATAGAGAAAATCTATTCGAGATAAGATACAGCAGTCCCAACCTGATAGTCAACATCACAAGTGAGTTGTCTTGCACGCATCGGAACCCCATGGATGTCGCCTATGCCATCGCTGACGTGTATGGGGATATTTACTCCTCCAGCTCCATCGTCCACTCCCTAAGGGTAGAGAAGTTCACTGACGCGCGAATACCAACCGACAAACAATGTGCCCTATTCTTGGTCCACACGCAGGAGGAGAAAAAACTCCTGATGGACCAGGGATACGGAACCGGACATGGTTCGCGCGTCATGACCATCCACGAGGCCCAGGGACAGACCTACGGCGAAGTCATCATCGTCCGAAGCAGAGGGACAAGGATCCGGATACATGAAAGCGTGCCTCATGCGGTAGTCGCAGTAACTAGACACACCAACACCTGTGTCTATTACTCCGACGACGACGGTGATGCGATCGGCACCTTCATCAGCCGAGCGACGGGGGCCTCAGCGAGGGAGATCATAGAACACAACCTTAAAGCAGCAATCCACGCACGTGATGTCACAGTCACGGATGGCTTGCTGCAAAAACTAAAAATGTAAACCCATACTCACACCCACAAATGTATATCACTGTTACCAAATTTAAGTAATAAACAACCTAACAATAATGTAGAATATAACATTAATAGAAATAATGCATGTAAAAAATAAAAAAAAAAAAAAAAAAAAAAAACTAAATAAATTATACGCACACATATATATATAACTAATAATAAAAAAAAAAAAAAAAAAAATGTCAGTAAGGACTCTAAGTCAACTTAGGTTTAAGTAAAGTAAAAGTAAAGCAAAGTAAATTAATTATATTATAAGATAATAAGATAAATCGGTCTTGAAAAATGTTCTAATAAAATATAAACTAAAAAAAGGCACGGGCAAATGTGCGCCTGTGGACGGAGTTTCATTTATAAAAAAAAAAAAAAAAAAAAAACAGACCATGACACTGTAATCTGTGCCCTCAATTCTACAAACATCCCTGATTCTGACCTAAATAAAAGGCGTTTGGTCACTAAAATTGAATATGAAGGGCTAAGTAAAAACCTGGCCGACACTAACTGGCAGGATATACTTTCTTGTAACAATGCCGAAAAAGCTGCTACAATGTTAACTGACATCCTCCAAAGCAAAATAAACAAATTCAAAACCACAAAATCATTTTCTAACGCTACAAGTATAATAAAACCCTGGATGACTTCTGGATTACTGAAATGTCAAAGGAAAAGAGACAAGCTGCATATATTTTGTCGTAAATACCCTAAAAACGAAGAATTAAAGTATAATAAATACAGAAATTATTGCAATAATATCATCCAAAATGTAAAAAATGAGTATGATAAAAAACGCTTAATAGAATCCACAGGAAATACACGTGAAACTTGGAGAGTTGTAACAGAGGTTTGTAATATAAAGCCACAAAGAAGTACAAACTATGAGCTAATAAATATCAACCAAAATGAGATGGAGTCATTGAATATTGTCAATGAATACTTCACAACAGTAGGAGAAAAACTTGCAAATAATATTTTACGCAACATGGGTACAACAGAATCAGAGTTAGCTAACAAATATAAAACCACTGATAGCAATTTAACTGATTCTATGTTCTTTGTCCCCACGAATGCCAAAGAAATTGCTAAAATTATTGATTGCCTTAAAACTAGCTCAGCTCCAGGGGAGGATAGTATAAGTAACCGTATCTTAAAATGTAATAAGTTTCCACTTGCTGAACCCATTTCACACATTTGTAACTTAAGTATGACTGGGGGAGTAGTTCCGAGCCTTTTCAATCCTGCCTGTGTATGTCCCATCTACAAAGGAGGAGACAAGAAACAAGTTTCAAACTACAGACCCATCTCACTTTTGCCGTCACTATCCAAAATACTTGAGAAAGTCATAAACATGAGACTCCTTAACTTCCTTGAGTCAAAAAACATTTTATCCAATAATCAGTTTGGTTTTAGATCGGAAATTTCCACAGAAGACGCGACAATATCATTAGTCAACCGAGTTATTAATAAACTGGATAATAAACAGTGTTGCATTGGAGTGTTTCTCGATCTCGCGAAAGCATTTGATACGGTCTCTCGAACAATACTAATCAGAAAGTTACAAGCTATAGGTGTAAGAGGTCTCGTACTGTCCTGGTACAAGTCCTATTTATCAGAAAGAACGCAGAAAGTTAAAATTGGCAATCAGCTTAGTGAATCGCGAGCTATAGACTTCGGTGTTCCTCAGGGCAGCGTGCTTGATCCTACTCTCTTTCTAGTATACATTAACGACCTCTACAATATAAAGCTGAAAAATGCAAGTGTTTTCACGTATGCAGATGACACTGCCATTGTGTTTCATGGTAGTAGCTGGAAATAAACTAAGGACACTGCAGAAGAAGGACTTCACCTAGTTGCTAAATGGCTGCAACTCAATCTACTCACCTTAAATGAAAACAAAACCAAGTACGTTGCCTTTAGGATCACAGAACACTCTGCTCCAGATGATCTCATCACAATTAAAATTCACAAATGTGATGATAGAAAATGGAACTTCTGCACATGCACCATAATTTAAGAAGTAGACTTCATAAAATACCTAGGCGTAACAATTGATGCGAAACTATCCTGGTCTCCACACATAGATGCTACCACCGCGAGAACAAGAAAGCTTCTCCATGTACTATATAAGCTTAGGCAGGTAGCTGACACAAATCTTATAAAATTAGTTTACACTTCCCTGTGCCAATCTGTCCTTAGCTATTGTGTGGTTATTTGGGGAGCTGCACTCAAGACACACCGTTTCAAGCTAGAACGAGTGCAAAGAGCAGTACTCATAGTGGCATACAAAAAACCGCGTCGTTACTCTACCAGCCTTCTTTATAAAGAATGTCAAACCCTCACTGTGCGGCAACTTTACATACTAGCTGTGGCTTTGAGATTTCATAAAGAATCGTTACAATCCATTGAAGTCCCTACCAGATCAGCTCGTTCATTAAAATGGAAAGCAGAACCAACCAGAACCACCTTTGCACATAGATCCTTTAATTTTACAGGGCCCTTTTTATATAGCAGAATCAATTCAAAATTAGATATAGTTTACAAAACTAGATCAATGTGTAAGAAAACTATTAAGGCATGGCTTCTCCATCTAAGCTACATGGATACCGAAAACATTATCTCTATTAATTAAAAAAAAAAAAAAAAGAGGTTTGCTTAAAAATAAAGAATTAATAAATAAATATATGTACTCAACTAATATGTATTCCAGTTACCATGCAGTCGTTGTCGCTACAATAACTACACACCCAACACACACACACACACACACACACACACACACACACCTACTCACACACACACACACATACACATACACATACACATACACATACACATACACATACACATACACACACACACATACACACACACACATACACACACACACACACACACACACACACACACACACACCTACACTCACACACATACCCATGTAAATTTATGTAAGAGTTAATTTTAGTATATAGTCTAAGTTGTATGTTTAATCAATGTAAATCGCTACTCACCTGCTATAATTTTTAGTTACATTAAGATAGATCTTAAGGGAAGAGGCTGATTACCCACAACACAGGGAATCCTAGCGTGGGTGTCAGTGCGCAACCTAGTTTAAGTTTTGTTTGAAAGACTTTTTAATTTTTTAATTTTTTTTTTTTTACACTATTTACCAAGGTTTATAGGTCTAGCTTCAGTATTGTTTGAGACTTCGTTTAAATATCACAACTGTCTGGAATCGTCTCACTTCTAGCGGCAGCTCATTCCATAACTTTAGTGTTTTAACAGTAAAATATTCACCATAGCATTTCGTGCGACATTAAGGTATTTTAAGGATGTTGTTACCATGAGAGCGCCGGTTTGAGGAGTATATTATGGTGTCTGACCCCAAGACCTTAAAACCTTCCTTGTTAGTTACGATAGACTAATAGGATGGTATAAAGAAGTGAGGGTAAATGACGCCTTTGTTCAACTGTCTAACATTTAAGTTGACTACGGTACTGCTATACCTGGTCGTGTATCCTTAACCCGTAGATAAATCTTATTATAAGATACTGCAGATTTTGCGACTGAGATCGGATATGTGAGGTGACCAAGAAAATGTACCTACTATTCATTCTGATTCCCAAATTCTTAACATTCTCACTAACCTCCAAACAAACATTATCAAATAAAATTTACGAACGATTTTATATACAATATATATGTTTATTGCATGAAAAATATATTATATTAAATACACAATATAATAACATAATTTAAAAATATACTCTCTATGCCAAGCGAGACTATGGCAACATTCCTCCTATGATAGGCATAAATGTATTAGTATATTGTTGACACGGCGGGGTAAGAGGTCCTAAGAATCTCCGGCAGAGATTCGGCTGTAGAATACCAAAATGACTAGTGCACTTGGCGTGTCTGTTTCAAAATTGGAGTGTCTGTTTGCGATTTAAAAATAACTGAGTTTTTATCCGTATGTCTTTCAGTTTGTCCGGGCTAATCTCTGGAACAGTTGAACCGATTTTTACGATTTTTCACTAAAAAACAGAGCAGCCAGCACTTTTTAAGAAGTGATCGAGATTTAGCAATTAAATACTTTTAGCTAAAACCAAAAACGCGCCTCCCAAATATTATATGTAAAATATTTTATGAAGAAAATGATTCGAAAGGTAAGAAAAAAAAGGCTTATTAGTAGATACAATATTTATTATTTTTTTATTGAATACAACAATACATGCATATTATATTAAAGTAAATCCGAGAAAATCGATCCGAAAAAAGCAACATTTATTAAAAAAAATATTAATCCAAATATAATTAACTTCTAAAACCACACCATGCCTTATTTTATAACAGCAGTATGCATAAAAGCCAGTAAACTATTATACTTTGAACTCTATTTTAGATTTTTCATGGAAACACATTACAGCCCGATATACTGTTTCGTATTTGTCGTTACTTCTAAGCTTGTTGCATTCGTCAATAACACCATCTACTCTATCTCTGTGACTGCCAACAGCTTCGAGCATTTCGTTTTTAACTATACTTCCATCATCAGCAATGTAACCAGATTCATTTCCGATACAGTACATGTATTTTCTTGTAGTATCGGAGTCACTTAATTGCCACGCTAAATATCTTTGCAGGATGTCTTTATCTAAGTTCATTTCTTTAATACATTTTGCTGACGCTTGTAAAATAGGGGGTATCCGTTCAAGAGGAATTTCGACGATCTGAAAGAATAATTTTGTTAGATGCTGTCAAAGTATTATATTATAGAAGACAAACAAAGCCGTAGTAACGATGCATGTGTTTCACAGATTACTATGGCAACAGAGAGTATACGCAATGCTGTTTCAAAATTTAACGTCTGATTAAAGTATTATAAATAAAATAGGATTAAGTTCATTTATTTATACTCTGTATAGAAAGCGGTTAAAGAAATATCGCATGGGTGATATTTCTTCGTCGTATCTCATACGATGCGGGAAGTGCGTCAAGATATTTTCTAACGCACCTCTAAGGTATTATTTTAACACAGTTATACTATAGGATTATGTTTCAATCCATCTTGTATAAGTTTAAACAGTCATAGAACAAAACTTATATTAATAGCTTACAAAATTCGAAATGGTTTAAATTATAACGTAGGGTATGTAAGAGAAGTAGGTTTAAATGCCGCTGATTTCAAACTTTCATATAAAACATAAACTTACATGTAAAAATCGTAGCAAAAATATATAATGAAAATATTACTGTAGGTATATCAATTAACTTACTTCGTCAACACTTTCCCCGTAAACGATGGCAAGGGATACAACAACTAAGCACCAGATAGCCCTCATTTTGCAAGTATTCACTTAGACGGCTCAAACAGCAATGATAGAAATATATGCTAAAATTGCCTTTAAAGTATGTATGTTATATATACATACATATATACATATACATACATATGTTGTTATAGCGCATTATGACAGTTTATAACTATAAAAAGATATATATATATATATATATATATATATATATATATATATATATATATATATATATATATATATATATATATATATATATATATATATATATATATATATATATATATATATATATATATATATATATATATATATATATATATATATATATATATATATATATATATATATATATATATATATATATATATATATATATATATATATATATATATATATATATATATATATATATATATGCATCGTTAACGATAATGCAATTTTTGCATAAATTTTATCTTTGAGTAGTAGCTGCCCGCAACTTCGTATATATATAGTACTTCCAAAACAGATATTCCATAACTTTTAATTTAGTAATTTACGTAAGATATTTTTTTTCTCAGTTTACGTATATTCTGCATACTATTACCTAGGTACCTAGGGGATGCTAGGGCTAAAACACTGACACATTACTTATAGAATGGTAAAATTGAACGCGACGCAATCGTCTTACCGAAACGTAAAAATGAAAAACCACCTCACAACACAATATCTTGTTTATAGTTACAAACTGGTATAATGCGCTATGATAACATTGGTTTCTTAACTGGCATGCTCGAAACGCCATAAACAAAGAGAAAAAGAAGAAGAACATTGATTTTTAATGATTTTTATTTGGTATCAAAATATGCCCACTATATATCCTGATAGGTTTTTCATCTTCTATTTGTGGACATGTTAAACAACCAAATTAGTATGGTAATTAAATTAATACTTTTTTATGCAAAAAATTGACTTTTCTATCTTTACATACTTATTAATTTTCATTCTTATATCGGTTTTAGGGTTTCTCATCTCAAAAAATAAACGAAACCTTTTCATCAATTTATTGTTCGTCTGTGTATCTGTCTGTATATCCGTCTGTCTCTCTGTATGTCCGTATTTCTGGCCGTCTGTCAAGACCATTTTTTCCAAATTACCTGAAAGAATCATTCTGCAATAAATATCAAATATCCAAGTCAATGACATATTGAAGCACAGAAAAAATAGAACTTCTATGTCAATGCAATGAAAAAGTATAAGCGTTTATGTTTAATATGTTTACATTTTGTATGATAATTACCACGTAATCAAAATCTACAGGGTACTTCCCTTCGTCCTGTAGTTGAAATTTGGCAATAAGCTAGAACTTCTAGTATATCCAAATTAATTTATTTATCCAATTCAAATTAATTTATAAATATTAAATAAAAAAGTATAGATATATCCCGAAAAAAACCATTATAAACTTATACTGTTATCCATTTCATACTAAATGAGAGCATACGGCCGCAAACTTAAGTTTATCGACTCTTATTAAGTGTAGGTCATTGACTTAAATTTATGAAATTTTACGGAAAGTATTAGTATAGTACGGAAAGTATATTTGGAAATCTGTAAAGTCATATTTGTCAATTTTTATAAGTAATATTTTCCTCAGCGAAAAGCAAACTTGAAATAGGTGCGGAACCCTCCGTGCGCGAGTACTACTCTCACTTGAAGGTAAGTTTTCTACAAATAAATTCCACATTAGTATATACTATATGCACAGGTGCACCCGAGGAAGGTCGGAGCATATCGATAGTAACAGACGAAACAGAGGATATCTTTATATATAGTGTTTAAAATATTTTATTATTCGTGTCTAACGTTTGATAGATAAAGAAGTATGCTGTATTGTTTAAAATAGATTCTAGTATTAGTATGAGTATTTTGGTTATTTGTAAAGATGGTTACTGTATCTCATTCTTATGAGATAGACATATGACGCTTTCAAGCTCGTCCGTTTTTTTTATAATTAATAAAATTTTCAAATGGCTCCCTAACGTTTTTGTAAATATTCTGTCGCCTATGTCCATCACAGATACTAAAATAAAATCTAATGGTAAAAAAAATTCAAATCGGTCTAGTCATTTCCAAGCAAACAAATATTTTCTCTCTATAGTATTGGTATAAATAAGTTCTGTAATGTCAATATTATAATGGAAATGCCTATGACACTGAACAATTTCGGTTAATTGTTAAAGTTTAGTTGGATTTTTATTAATTCTATATCAGTAGTTCCAATTTTCAAAATATTTGCTCAGGTGTAAAATCTATACAATATAAAAAAAATCCGTTGGTCTCAATCTCCTATGCTTATCAAACGCTCTGGTCACTGCATATCTCTTTAACCTTGTCCACTTTCTCTTCATTTGTGCTGTCGTGGGTTTCTCATATTTTTTACTTGACTTTCCCTCAGCTTCATTGATAGTGTGATCTCGCAGGTCAACCAAGATCTCAGTCTCTTACCACTAACTATTAACGGTGTACGTGGACTACCAAAGCAAGTACGTATTAATACTTACCATGACTTATTGCTAGTATCTGCCATTCCGCTTATCTCTTTATATGGTTATGGTTATGGTTTCGATAAGCTATATCTGCGATACTTTCGAAGAGATCGCATCGCCACAGCATTCTTCAGCATCTTTATTTTACTCTTATTCTGTAATACCAAAGTTTCACGTCTGTAACTGTTATACCGAACACCTTGTTGGCGATTATATTATATATAGGAGTTAAATCAATTAATGACATTCTTGGAAATGTTTAGATTTCGATGTACTAATAGTTATGAGTCAAAAGTAGATATTTTACCCTATATACCGGTATCTGAAATTTTATTGTTTTCGATATTGACCGTTGAATACAAATTTTGTATTTTTTTACTAATTTCTAATACTGAACTTCATGCATAAGTAATTTTCGTTTGATTTGTTTTTTAGAATGCTATCCAAAGTAAAAACAAAACTACTACACCGATTTCAAAATTGTAAAACTAAAACGTCAGCTATTACTGATATGGTCAATATACTCTTACATATTTCATACATACTAGAGGACCCGTTGACGCGTGAAATACGCGTTGCCATAGCAACGTGTATGTTACTTTATACAAAATTTATATTGTTAAACATAATATGTGTGAAATGTTTTATTTGTCGATTTAATGTACTTTATAAGCAGTATTATTGAAAAATATTAGCGTTATGCACGTCTCCTTCACACATACATTATAAGTGTGCCAAATTTCATACTCCTCCGTACGCGTAATTTTCGTAAAATGGGGTTCAAATAGTCAAATTTCAAAATTCCAAAAGGCTAAATTTTTGCTTTACATATTAACATATAGATCTACTACTAATGAAGTCTCAGGCGGCAAAGAATACAAAGTACAATTCATCATGTAATACACAAAAACTTTATTAATATAATATTCAAATACATATTTTATGAAAATTATACAATCTACTTATATAAAAGCAGAACTTATATTCTATAATAACTAAACTTTGAGCTGCAATTTAGATTTTTCGTGGAAACACATAGCAATCCGATATACCGTTTCGTATTTGTCATTATATTTTAACTTGTTACATTCGTCAATAATACCGTCTACTCTATCCCTGTGACTGCCAACTAGTTCGAGTATTTCATTTTTAATCAAACTTCCATCATCAGTAACATAACCAGACTCACTTCCTAGACAGAACATGTATTTTCTAGTTGCATCGGAGTCACTTAGTTCGAACGCGAAATATTTCTGCATGGTGTCTTTCTCTAATTTCAAGTCTTCAATGCATTTTGCTGACACCTTTAAAATATTGGGTACTCGTTCTGGAGGCATGATGATGATCTGAAACTAAAAAAAAAATAACTTAAGGAAAAATTTGAACGCAGCGGGATTTGAACCTTCGCCTCGTGGAAACCGTCCAAGCGCATAGACCACTAAGCCATGCGTTCTTCCCTACGCTGCGTCGATCTGAAACTAATTTTCAAAAAATAATTTTTGAAAAACGAATAGAACACAAAGAGCGGAATTGCTAGATGAGATCTTCTTGTTTAATTGGGTTGGTGGATATACACGCGGATTCATATCCTGCTACTTTTAAATGCTTTATAAAATATAGTCCTAAATGTATAAATAATAATAAAAAGGTAGATGTTAAATATTAATAATATATCAATTTACTTACACCGTCCAGATCTTTCCCGTAAACGATGCCAAGGGATACAACAACGAAGCACCAGATAGCCCTCATTTTGCATGTATTAGACTTAGAACGCTCAAGCAAGTGTTATACAAAAATATATTAAATTCGCCTTTATATATTCTAATAATCGTTAAAAATAAACAATTGTGAGATCAAACTAAATAAATGCACAAGCCAATGAGATACGATATAAATAAAAACAATGTTTATTATTATTTGATGCAAATTTGAAAATATAGAAAATTCCGGTTTTATAAATCTTGTATGTTGCACAATTTTTTTCCCAATATCTTTGATATTTGGTTTTATTGTGTAATTTTTAAATATCTCTACCAATATTTTAAATATAATAGGTAAAATTTGATATTTTATTTGTAATGGACAAGCTCTAATACTGCTGAAAATACTTTTTCTATACTAATATTGTAAAGAGGAAAAATTTGTTTGTTTGCTTGGCGATACGATAGGCTCCGAAACTACTGGACCGATTTGAGCAATTCTTTTACCATTAGAATACTTCATTATTTGTGATGGACATGGGCGATATAATATTTACAAAAACGCAATCCAACAAATCAATCATAGCAATCCATATGAAATCTTTGATAATTATAAAAAAAAAACAGACGAGTTTGATAGCATACATGCATGCGCTGCGCAAATGGTTAAAACTGTGTAAAAAATATATATGACAGGATCGATATATACGTTACGTTTGTATGTAATAAAAAATAAAGCGGTGTTTTATAATATTACTTATAGGAAATCCAGCTATATGCATAATGTAATATTATAATATTACAACATACTATGGTGAATAGTAATGTAGTAGAAATAAAAAGTATATTTTGTCTGAAGAAAAATATTTATATATAAATGAAGATATCCCGTGCTATGTCTGTTACTATACTATCAATATGCTCACAACAATACATTGGTATTGTTACTATTGGTAAAGTAATCTAAAAGGAGTTCATAAGATACAATATGAATATAATAATTATATTACAATGAATACTATTCCTAAATATAAATACACTAAAATACAAGTGTAAATAAAAGTGATTACATCCATATACTAAACCTATAGAATTCTTATTCAAATTAAATATTTAATTAATAAGGCTGTTTATGAACAAAGGTTAAAGTAACGTTATAAAAGAGGTATATGAAATGAAATGAAATGAATCATATGTATAATGTAAATTACAAAACCATTGAAATACCATTATAATAAAAAGATAGAAAATTCAATTCAGTTTAATATATAAAAAATACGATAAATAGAAGCTGAAATACCTATCAGGATAGTTTTTGTCTGTATTTTTAACTGTGCATATATTACGCAAAACCTACAGGTTTGAAATTAATGAAGCTTAGTATGGTAATATTTTAGTTAAGTGAGTGAGTATCCTTAAGAAAAATAAAGAATATTTTTTTCATTCATCCACACAGTATTCGGCGACGGCGACGCCATACATATCAATACTTTGTGGTGCGCTCTGACATGGCTCGCAAAACCGAACTTGGTCTTAAACACTCGAGCTGGTCATAAGTATAATTGTAGGAGGGCTTTGGTTTGGTCTTCCGTAATTGACGCCGTTCGTCAAGATCTTCGAGACGTCGCTCTTCAAAACTGGCCGCTATTTTTGCGAACAGGCCGGCGCTACTCTGGTCTGAGACGAGCTCGCTTGCTCGAGGAAAATAAAGAATAAGCACATTGAAATTACTTCGATTATTTGCAAGTGAAGCTAAATTATTAATACGAAAATGACGAATATATTAGATATTGTCGAATGAATTACTTATCTTTCTTTTTAATTTCACTATTTTTAAGGAAAATTTCAAATAATAGCCTATTATGTGTTATATAAATATTATTTGAGTGTAGAATTGTGTTTGAATAAAGAATGAGCACATTGAAATTACTTCGATTATTTGCAAGTGAAGCTAAATTATTAATACGAAAATGACGAATATATTAGATATTGTCGAATGAATTACTTATATTTCTTTTTAATTTCGCTATTTTTAAGGAAAATTTCAAATAATAGCCTATTATGTGTTATATAAATATGATTAGAGTTACTCAAAAATTATATATGATGGAATTGTTTTTGATGAAAACATACACAAAATCCGGGATACAAATGTAGTCTTTAAGGTTGACGGTTGGCACGGCGAGGCAGTATGTACTAAGAATCTCCGGCAGAGATTTGGCTGTTACAAACCAAAACGACGATTGCATTTGGCAACTTATTTATTAAGTCTATACGTTTATATATAAATAAAATTAGCGTGCCTGTTTGTGATTTAAAATAATTAAGGTTTTCGATTGCATATAATTATTTACACGTACCAAAAACCTAAACAAACATTTTCTTTTAACTGTGTGCAACGTGTGTACCCGGCAACTAAATACTTTTTGCCAATACCGAAAACAAGCGCGAGGACCTATCGCCTAGATAAAATATTAGATATAAAATATTTCATAGAGAAAGTGATTCGAAAGGAAAGAATAAAAAAGAAATGATTAGTAGAGACAATATTCATTAAATTTTTTATTGAGTACAACAGTACATGCACATTATGTTAGAGTAAATCCGAGAACATTGATCAAGCAAGTGAAAAGTGTTGCTGGTGGCAAAAAGAACAAAATAAAATTCTGTATGTAAAACATTAAAAACCATTATTAATCCAAATATAATTAACTTCTAAAACCACACCATGCCATATTTTATAACAGCAGTATGCATAAAAGCCAGTAAACTATTATACTTTGAACTGTATTTTAGATTTTTCATGGAAACACATTACAGCCCGATATACTGTTTCGTATTTGTCGTTACTTCTAAGCTTGTTGCATTCTTCAATAACACCATCTACTCTATCTCTGTGACTGCCAACAGCTTCGAGTACTTCGTTTTTAACTATACTTCCATCATCAGCAATGTAACCAGATTCATTTCCGATACAGTACATGTATTTTCTTGTAGAATCGGAGTCACTTAATTGCCACGCAAAATATCTTTGCAGGATGTCTTTATCTAAGTTCATTTCTTTAATACATTTTTCTGACGCTTGTAAAATAGCGGGTATCCGATCATGAGGAATTTCGACGATCTGAAAGAATAATTTTGTTAGATGCTGTCAAAGTATTATATTATAGAAGACAAACAAAGCCGTAGTAACGATGCATGTGTTTCACAGATTACTATGGCAACAGAGAGTGCTGAGAGACAGAGATGCTGTTTCAAAATGTAACGTCTGATTAAAGTATTATAAATAAGATAAAATCTAGTTCATTTATTTATACTCTGTATAGAAAGCGGTTAAAAAAATATCGCATGGGTGATATTTCTTCGTCGTATCTCATACGCAGCGGAAGGTGCGTCAATATATTTTCTAACGCACCTCTAAGGTATTATTTTAACACAGTTATAATATAGGATTATGTTTCAATCCATCTTTTATAAGTTTAGATAAGACAGTCATAGAACAAAACTTATACCAATAGCTTACAAAATTCGAAATGGTTTAGATTATAACGTAGGGTATGTAAGAGAAGTAGGTTTAAATGCCGCTGATTTCAAACTTTCATATAAAACATAAACTTACATGTAAAAATCGTAGCAAAAATATATAATGAAAATATTACTGTAGGTATATCAATTAACTTACTTCGTCAACACTTTCCCCGTAAACGATGGCAAGGGATACAACAACTAAGCACCAGATAGCCCTCATTTTGCAAGTATTCACTTAGACGGCTTAAACAGGAGTAATAGATATATATGTAAAAATTGCCTTTATAAAGTATGTATGTTATATATATATATATATATATATATATATATATATATATATATATATATATATATATATATATATATATATATATATATATATATATATATATATATATATATATATATATATATATATATAAATTGTGATTGTGTATAAATTGTGTGTGTATAAAATTTGTGATCTGATTTTACAAATTTATAAAAAAAACATTCAATTAGTACCAAGTATTCACAAAAACATTGAGCCAGCATTCAAATATGAACCATCATGAAGAAGACAGCACAATTTCTAATAGGTATGTCGCACTTTTCCCTAATGAAGCTACCTGGTGGTGGGTCTGGTGGGTCCCCTAGATGAGTGAATAATATTTTAATTTATTCACTCTGGTAGACAAAGTGCGATCTTGAACAGAACATAGCTCAATTAAAAATGCCCGAACAGATAAAACGCTAAACTGAAAAAAATACCAATTTATCTGTTGTCTAATTAGGTAAAATTGTTCACAACAAAACATATTAGCACAAAGCTACAAAAAAGAAGTAGTATTACTTTCAAGTACATAGTAAATTAGAATTGAAATAGGTCGCCTACAAAAGTGCAGTGCTTAAATTATGTAAATAATTATTTAGCATTGCAAAGTACTATTATACTATTTGATTTACATAACTAATACACGGAGGTTAGAGATGTGTGATAGGTCAACTGTTAAATAGTCAGTTAAATATTCTTGTTAAATAGTTAGTTTTATTTTATTTTTATAATAAAGTATTAACACACTAACACCAACACAAAGAGTAAAAATTACAGAAAAGGAAAAATAAGAGTGTGATAAAATGTGTATGTGAACAACAAAGTTAAAACACTGGCATAAATCTTATTACAAACCCTAAATTATACATTACATTACAAACCCTAATATATATATACGTGATATGTCTTGATTGTACCACGACGTAACTGACACCATCATTTATTTATACACTTTTCAATATAATATTTTTAAACAATATAATATTAAGTGCCATTAATACATAGTGTATAAATTAACTAAAAAAATGTTTAAGTTGTAGTTATTATTACATTAATTCACATAAAACCTTCAGAGTTCAGACATCATCAGTACAAGGTTAAAGTTTATCTCGCATATTATTTAAGTGATAATAAAATTTTAATTGCTATAAAATAAAATATATAATATAATATAAAATAAATAATATAAATAAAATTTAAGTGTCTGTTAGAGATTTCTACATAAATGTTTTTTATGTGCATATTATAATTGTTTACACGGTACTACAACACAAAAATGAAAGAATTAAAAAAAAATTATCTCCAGGCTTATGTGCGGACCATTTAAACTGCTTTCCATGGAACCTTCACTGGAAGGTAGAGAAGGTTATGGAACAAGATATTCCGCTTTTTTGCAGACAGATTTATATGTACATATAATATATGAATAGTATATTAAAATACATTCGGGTATACAATTATATTTTCTTTTCTATTAATATTTTTATTAATTATATAATAATAATTGTTTAATTTCATAAAATTTTCCCAACTAAGTGCCATACAGCCGAGTTAATAGATATGCCATTCAGTAGATTTCAGTTAATTTAGAAGCAATCAACTGAATTGTATAGGGTAATACATACGGCAATTGGCAACATAATAAAAATATGGCAGAGTGGCAGCAGTTACGCAATAGCTCATTTTTAACAAACGTAAAGGTACTATTAGTACTATTTTTCTATTGATACCTAACCCGATTCGTGTACTATGTGGACTTTAGTACACGTCAGTCCTATATCAATTATTATTAAATTACGAAAGGGTTGAGTTCATATACTTAGCAGCTGGAGTTGAAATATTGCTGCTCCGTTCAAATCTCTGCACCATCACTCCTTTTCAACGGGTGGACAAAAAAACGTTGTATATTTTTAAAATATTTTACTATATTATACTGATTTAGACAGTAAAGATGTTTTTATTGTCATAGCTTCAAAGCATCACATTTGAAGCTATGACAATAAAAAAATATTACTATTATATTATTAGTGAAGAAAAAAAAACAAGGTAACGAAGTGGTTATAAGTTAAATGGCGGGATTGAATAAAAACACAAGTAATATGTTAACTTAATTTACTTTAACATAGGAAATTGTTTTTTTAATAAAAAAGATTACTTTCGAAAAACTTACGTAACAAATATTCTAAATATTTTATAAAATCGAATATAAATAAATATTACCTAAAAATCGAACATAACTTAAATGGCCAGCTGTAAGAATTTTGTAGTTTTTACTAGTTTATTATTAAAAATATTCAAAGATATTGTTTTTCTAAGAATTGTAAGAACTTTAAATTTAGTCATATACTTAAATGTAAAATACATTAGTTTTACCCCACTTGGTAGGAGATGCTATTTTTAATCACCTGATACACGAAGTGTTAAGGTTTACTAATTCATATAATTATATTGATGGCTTTAAAGTATATAAGAAGTTAATTAAGTCGATTTTTCTATTCCATCTTATTATATCAGTCCTTGTTGTGACATCTAACATGGGCTATTTGTCGTTATTGTGTTTTCTGTTCGTGTCTGTCGCCTTAATTGATGCGAAAACTGTAAGTATGAATGAAGCTGTATATAAGATCGGTATATATCGAAAATTAATAATTAACTCATTTTAAAACGTTGCATATTAGGTAGCTCAATTTAATGTCAAGGTCAGTATAACCAGATAGGAAAAATGGAACTTGTTTAAAACAAATGTTACCGAATAGGGCATCCGAGCAATATCCACTGACACAATTAATTATAAGGACAAATCCTCATAAAAAAAATATATGTAGATAATGAATGATAAGAATGAATTATTTCCACTTTTCTCGCTCTGACAAAGCGCAGCGTTGAGTTCCGCAACTCAAGTGTCTAAACACGAATTTCAAAATACAGCGTGAAACTAAAAAAACTGCCTTTGTAATCATTTATACTGACACTGCATTAAACACCATGATACAACTATCTTATATCGCTTAGGCTTGAAGCCTTTACCATGTCAAAATTCACTCACCTCTATGCAGTAGTTAGACAGTCAAACAAACACACAAAAATTCTGCTGAGTGATCTTTTAGATTTTATGATCAACCATATATCGATAATATATTATTTTAATATTTTACGTACATAATTGACTTTTCTACACAACATTTTAAATATTTTATATAGTATAGATCGATAGATAGATTTATGTGCTGTATCCTTATGGATACTGTGGATGGATGGATATTTGTGTCTACACTTATGTGTAGACACAAAAATATCCTATTTGTTTTTTGATAAAACTATAAATTTTTAGGGAATGAGTTAAGACAAAAGGAATCCCTTATATTTAAAATATTCATTATTTTATATTTACAAGACATATTTTCCCAATTTGGTGAGACAAAGTGTTTTGTCTTTTCCTCTATTCCCTATCTGTGTCAACGAAATGGCTCTAAACTAAACTAAAACATTCGTAAGCATGAGTAAATCGAAGAAATAAGAATAAATTTCTTAAGAAATACCATCAAAATAATCATATTATCGTAACATTATTTTCAGTTGAATATTCCGGTAGATCCAGAAATAATGCCTAAGCTTGTTCAGGCATCATCATATTGTATTGCCAGCACTGGAATAAAAGATGATATATTTAAACAATTAATCGAGCTAAAATTGGATGATAATGAATCAACTAAAAAGCTACTTTTTTGCTTCGGAACCAAGTTGAATTATATAGATAAAAAAGGACACGTTGTTGTAGACGAAGCGGTAAAATTGACAGTCAGTAAGAAAAGAAAAGTGCTCGCTGATACAATCAGACGGTGCGACGTACAAGAGGGGAGCGATAAATATGATACATTATTCAAAATCATAATTTGTGCTCGTGACCAAGCAAACATAGTTTTAAGTATTTGATGTTTAAGAGATATGTGGGTTTTATTGAAAAAAATGGCGATATGTTCCGTATGAATGGTTGGGTCAAAATTACATTGAATATTTTGATTATCAGATATATGTTCGTATTAATAATTCTCTATCAAATCAACCATCATCAGCTGCATATGTATTTTATTTATTAAAGGAAAAAAGTTACAATTTATAGCTTTGATATTTATCCCTAACTAATTACAATTTTTAAACTATTAAATACAAAAACTAAATGAGAAGAAATAAAATCTTGATTAAATTGATTTGACTTTACAGTTTTTACAATTCTTATTAATTAATACCTACTACATCAAATGTGGGAAACCTGTTAAGTCCTTAATGTTCACAAAAACAACACATTTTAATTTTTATTTATTATGTTTTATTACTACAAGTTATTTAAATTACTTAATTTAAATATATCGAGAATATAATATATTTTATAGTTAAAATAATTTTATAAAGCCAATCAAAACCCTATTCGTTAATATAATTTATGACTATAAATATGAGTGTATTTTTTGCAATTTAAATAAATATATTTACAATAACGTTAAAATTCAACGAGCTCTACAACACATGCTTAAAATTAAACATTCAAATCAATCATACATAATATGACTTATATAATAAAATCTAGCAACGAGTTTCTATTACATCAGGCTCTGAGGATGAGTAGCTAAGATCGTCTCTAGGTACTACAGATTCCCTTGCAATACTCATATCACTGCCATATCTGCTACTAAAATTAACATTTTTAAGATTTACTTCATTCGCATCATCGTTTGGGAGATCTCGTAAACAGTAAGTAGAATTTTGAGATATAGAATCATCTTTCTCAGAATTTATAGTAAGCGTAGAATGGTTTGCGTTCTCATTTCGTCCTAATTTTTCTATATTATAATAATTGATACTATCTTGTTTCTTAACTAGATTATAATTTTCGTCAAGTGGCACAAAATATGTTTTTATATAGCCTCTGCCTTTCACAAATGTTTCTCCGCGATATGTTGTTAAAATTCCACACTCGTCTAAGATGAATGCTGTGTGCTCTGTCACCTGTAACGATAATATATTTAATCATATGGATATTTAATCTGTAATGATAGTTGTCTATGGAAAACGTTTAATAAACCGGTACAAATATTATTTACGCCAGTTTAAATTAGATTATTTTGTCGATATTATTTATTAATCTATATCTACTACATATTTCGAGCTGCATTTGATTTAAATTATGATATTTGGTTTGTAGTCGATCAAAAATATTGATGTTGTATTAATGTAGGTTACAACAAGTTATTATACATTTTTAGTAGTTAACAGTACTAGAAATGTATAATATATAAATTAGTTTGAGCCAAGGTCATATATATATATATATATATATATATATACATATATATATATATATATATATATATATATATATATATATATATATATATATATATATATATATATATATATATATATATATATATACATATGTTTATGAATGCATTTGCAATAACGTTATTAGTATGTTTTAATTACAAATACGTAGCAGTTAAGAAATGCAAAAAGCGACAATTGCCGTACCTATTATACCATTAATATTTTTTTCAAGGTTACATTTACAGGCATTGTAATAGTGCAGTTGTTATTTCTTTAATTGTTTTTACTATATTCTTCCTATTTACTTAACTGACTAACCCTGATTCTTGATCATTATTTGGAAATAATGGTATTTGTAAATATATATGTATATGTAAAAATACTCTATATATATATATATATATATATATATATATATATATATATATATATATATATATATATATATATATATATATATATATATATATATATATATATATATATATATATATATATATATATATATATATATATAGAGTATTTTTATATTATTATTAATTTCTTATAAAAATCTCACTACAGTGTAAGCTTACAAGAAAATCTTACTTCATAAAATTTTATGATTAGTTTATTTGACGGGACTATACAAGTAAACTTGTTCTTGTCATCAAAAAAGGCCAGACTCAAGCTAAAAAATTATAAGTATATAAAGTTTTAATATGTACTTGTATCCTGCCGGTCTCCCCAGTGGAATCCATACGTGACGCCATGTTGACAGCATTGCCCCAAATATCGTACAGGGGTTTTAGAGAGCCGACCACACCTGCAGCAACTTCACCGTTGGAAATACCTAAAAACAAAAATATTGTGAATAATAATAATATTGTGAAGCTAATTTAATTTAATAATAATTTTTTTAAGTTGTATTATTAAATGTATTTTAAGTAAAATCAGTCAAAAACAAACCTATACGTAAATTTAACCCTTCGAAACTTTGAAACGAGCCACGATTAAAATTATGTAGTTGCATCATCATCGCTGCAGCAAATTCAACCATTGTCAGTACAATTGTTCGATTGTAAGGCGTATTTTTGTTTTTATCCACTATAGAACTGAAGGAAGTCGAATCAAAAGAATCACGACGGTTAGGATCCAGCCCACAAGCCGCCATGTAGGTCCAACCAGCCATTTTGATTTTCTCAACTTTATGAACTGAACTACCTGTTAGTAGAAGCTGTAATGTATAATTTATTATTTGTATATGGAAGATAATCTCTATCTCTATATATAATAAAAGGATAGAAAATTCAATTCTGAGATATTCAATTATACTCGTATAATAGATAATAGATTCTACTTAATAGGATCATTATGTGAAAGATAATAATAATAATTAAACACTGGCTATTTTAAAAATAGAATATAAAGTGTAAATTTTTCAGGATTAGGCAAAAAATAGTGGTGTTTATAAAAAAGATAATTATGTGAAAGAAAGGAAGTGGATATTGGTACTGTGGTGGGTTGGTGGTACTTAAGCGGGCAAAGCCGCGAGGTCACTAGTAGTTTAGAACCGGTTAGTAATAATACTTTTTATTGCATTATAAAAAGTATAATATACAATTTTTAAGCTCATAATACCGTCATAAAGTAAGTTAATTGTTCTTACTATCAATAAAATGAAATGAGGTAGGTTTTTTAAGAAATGGGTTTTTTTGGATGAGATTGGGAAGTTGATTCCAAAGGAATACAGCATACACAGAAGTTTGTAAAAACTTTGTATGGCTCACAGGCTCATCAATCGACGGAATCACGTACGATCGTCTTAAGCGTGAGGGAGTGCGAAGAACGTTTACGTTTCTAGTAAATAAGATGAAAAATTATGGAAATTAAGGATCTTATAAATAAATAAAAAGATGTGCATATCACGGTGAAGACGGACTGGGAGCCAATAGAGCTCAGCAAGAAATTAAGAAACATTGTCATATTTTCGCAAGCCATAGTTTGTAGTAATAAGATAGATTTTGAAGTCAGTCCAAATAGCAGACATCGCAGCAAGTCGAGGATGCGATAATTAATAGTAAAATATAATTCTAATGTAAGGTGCTGGTTTGATTTCCTATCATTGGTAACAATACAATGCTCAGAGTTGAATTCCGCCAGGCCTGTGCCTACTCTTCTTTATGCGGGAAATAGTGTAAAGTATTTTTTTTATTAATATTATGCTTAGTGGTGTATTGACGTATATATTTATCGAAATTGTGTTGTGTAAAAGTAAAAAAAAAGTAATTTCAGCTTTAATAATTAAAAAATATATATTATGCAAATAATAAAAAACACTTACCCTATCAAAATCAGATATGACCTCATCTAAAATACTTAAAACAAATTTGTCACTCAAATCTTCATCACTCTCCAGACCTAGTTTATAGTCGGTAAGTGACGCAAACATAACAGCGACATTGTCGTACTTCTCATAATATAATTCATCTATAGATCTATTGAGATCTAAATATACTTGTACTGAAAAAATATATTTTATAATGAAATAAATTTTACGTACATTTTTCTTGCGAGGAATATAAATAATCTCATATAAAAACTCTAGAAATATAATAATATCAACTCATTATCTAGGATATTATATTTAACATTTATTTAGATAATCTTCTTCCATAAGTTAGTTTCTATTTATTGTTGTATACGGACTCGTATGTAAGTAAATATCTATTAACAAAAAGGAACTATAAGCAACTGAAAGACAGACAAGGCTTTTCCCCTAAATAAATTCAAATTGCATATCTAGAATATATCACAGTGTCGCACAGTTCAAGTACTTGTAAATCCAAAAAATGTAGCTTACTATTTCAAATTTTACAGTAACTAAATAAAATTTCAACTGTTTAAGTGTTTGTATAAGTATAAACCAACTTACCAACGTGTGCTGGTAAAATATTTTCCAACAACATATTATTGACCCTCAACATAGTCTCAGCTTCTTCTTGTTCTTCACTCAACTGTATTTGCCATAAATGGTCAAGTCGATTTCTGTATTCAGTGGTTCTGTCAATCCAATACAGAGTGAACGTAATGAATATTACAGAAAGTGTATGGGAGACTCGTGGATCTAATCCGACATTCCATGTAACGTCGGTTGAGAAGAACGAAGTTTTGATTTCCCATACAACCCAAAGGTAAAATATAGTCATGCACCCAGCTACTATCCATTTGAATATAAAGAAAACTCTACTGAATAAAAAATTTAAGAGCAAAGCCAGACTCCAACATTGTGTGACGTGCTGAAATAGATTTTAGTTACAATTATTTTAATGATAGCGTAAATTCGTTATCTTCTGTCGTATTTATGTGTCGTATTTCGTTATCCTCTATATCGTATATCTTTTGTCACATCCTCATACATTGTGAAATTAAAAATAAACTATTAGACGGGGTCGTGTGGAATACTTCCCGCACATAGCAGGGTCCATAGAAAACCTGTTCGATAAAGATAGTTGTCAATAGACTCTCTCTTTCTCTCTAGAACGGGTAGACGAGTAGGGATTGAACCTTGATCATCGTGTTCACAGACAGACGATGCACAATGCACAAGATGGTTATAGCGTATTGGACAAATATACATTCATACATAGCTTCACACTTTATCCCCAGCGGAGCAGCCAGAGGGAACGCCAAACGCTACGGTCCATACTCTTTGTTTTAATATATGAAATACCCAATCAAGAAATTGATTGGTTAGCTTTTACATTTATTCCATTATGTTCCACATACAAAGCTAATCAAAATTTTAAAACAAAACATCAAACTAACCCATGAAGACATGCAGTTAGATAATACAAACTGCACCGTAGGATCCACTTCAACTTCAACACAAGCTATAACATTCACCATTGAAGTAGCAGCAAGTGCCAAGCTAATTAGTAAATATACTCCTGTCCTGATTGCCGCAGATTTTATAATCAAAAGTGACAAATCGTAGATACGTCGGACAAACGGGTTTCTCGGTTCATCCACTCCTTTGTACTTGGTCCATATAAATTGGAACCACGTTAACGGTTGCAGTACAACTAATAACACCACAAGTAGACTTAGTAAAGTCCTTGAATACCATTTGAACTCGTTAATCCTAAAAATGGATAAAAAGGCATATCAAGCCGAATAATTTCATAGTTTATTTATTATTTTAAGAAAAAGAAAATGTTTATACATAGTTTTATTCAATTTTAAAAAATCATAATTTATCGTTTAAGCCTCCCTGTATAAATTGGCAAAGAATAACTAATATTAATAGTATCTACATTCGTGTACTTTTACTATTAATTGCATTATAACAATATATTCATTAAATTAACTTTATGCTCTCGGAGCTAGACGCACTTATTGAGCCAAAAGATTTGACAAATTGTAACGTTATACCCCGTACACGCAGAGAAAAAATTTAAAGCATTCACTCTGATTTTTTTAAATAGTATATATGTTTATATTATATTTATATTTTGCTTTACACTGTATCCCGCACATAACAGGGTAGGCAGAAGGAACCGTAGGTTGAAGGAACCTGGTGTTAAGACACTCCGTTCCCCACTTTTCGCCATCGGGGCATTGCGTGTTGAATGGCGGAACTCAATGCCGCGCTTTGCCTTGTTGCCAGAGCGAAGAAAATAGAAATAATTCATTTTCTCCGAGTTGGAATCGAACCCACACACCGTCGCGTTTATAGACCGATGCTGTGCCTTCTGCACCACGACGATCATTTTTAAATAATAAGTAGAAATAATTCCCCTGAGTGGGAATCGATCCCACTATCAACATGTTAACAGTCTGAGGATATCCCACTGCGCTAATATGGCCGTAACAATTGGTATAACACCAATTGCGGCTAAGATGACTTACTGTTACAAAAATGCAAGTAAATACAACAAGTTTATATATAAATAATAATGCGCCATGTCATACCACCTGGTTGTTAGTCCATTGATCATCATAATAAGGAAGAATATTATAAGGCAGCAAGTTATGTAGTATTTAAATAAAGGATCCGGCTGTTCAAGAAAAGATTTCTCTAGGTTTAGATTTTTATACATCAGCGTAAACCTATTCAGTCTAGACTCGTGTTTCAAGTGCTCCCTAGAAAATAATTTTAATTTAATTAATTGATATGTATATTCGTTTTGCATTTAGTTATTGCTATAATAAAACAACATATAATGTGCATTTTATATTACCGTATACCTGTTAAAATCCTATAAAAATTATTTTTATAGGATTATAAATTTTATACAACCCTACTTTTTATTATTACTAATAAATATTAGCTAGTAAAATATAATTTTTTTAATAAAATAAGTTTAATAAAGGCAGTTAATTTTATATAATAATTTATAATGAAACATAAGTTAAACTTTTTATAGTTAAAATTACAATTTTTGTGGGCATTGTTAAGAATTATAATAAAAATTTTACGAGGACTAGGTTATAGTTCATAACATTGATTCAATTGGAACTCAAAGTTAGAGTTTAAGCAGCGAATTCATTGCACCTTGAATGGCGGAACTCGACGCCGCACTTTGTCATACGAGAGTGATCAAACGGAAATGCCCAAAATTAAATATCCGTGGTATCAAACCCGCAACCGTTACGTTTACAGTCAGAATTTGCCATGACACGATACCATGACCTTGATCACAATCAAGGACATCGTGGCTTGACGTAGCATGGCACGCTGGTATAAGTAAATATATTTAAATACTATACGTTCGTACCTTCCATTAGTCATATCTTCGATTTCTTTAGCCATTTGAGCATCCGCAGCTTTTAACATCTGTTGGTACTCAACCAAATTTTCATCCATAAAGGCAGTAGTTCGACGAAAAGTTGATGATCTTTTATTTTCCGATCGCTACTAGAAATACATATAATATAATATATATTGAATATTAATTAATTATTGTACATGACACTTTTCTATGACAGGGACAAATTGTGAAATTAATTAATTATACTTCTTTTTCACATTCATGTTTCATTCCACATAGGTTGATAGAGGAAACCTACCTATTTCTATAAGTAGGTTTCCTCAACCTAAACCATCTATTTCTATTGGTAGGTCTAGATGCTTCGTTCTTGACTTTTGGATAATTTGAAAACTCAATACTCGACCTGCTTTGTCCTACCAGAGCGGAGGATATTAATATGAATATAATGCTACTAATTAAGCGAACCAAGAACCATCGTGTTTACAGTTAGTATCACTTCCATTGCATCATCATAACTTATTGTCAACCATAATTAAAATCTAAACAATTTATATAGAAATTTGAACAAAACCTTTCGAAAATAGTAACTACTTACTCTAGCACGCGAACGAGAGGTGATTATTTTGTTAAAACCAACAGAAGCCCGCCGAAATGGTTTGTAATCCGCTGGAGGCTACAAAAACAAATTGAAAATTTAGATATCGCTGTCTATTACTTTTAACGATGGCTAGAACCCACGTTGAATTTTATAGATGTTATTAAAATAATAGTAGATGTTTTGAATTTACCTTTGGTGGTCTCGAGAGTAGGAATGTTTCCAGCTTATTCTTCATTATAAACGGGTCGCTTTGAGACGAAAAGTTTGGCTCAATAATATATTCCCGTGCATAGTCCAAGAGCAGTTCTAGTGTTTGCTTTGTTACGTGAACTTTTCTGAAATATAAATATACTATATACATGTTACGTTAACCAATTGTTAATATTTACTAATAAATTTCTGTAAACGCGTACATAAAACACGTTTAATTTGATTATGTAGCACGTTTTATGAACGTAAAAGAGTATTCAATATCAAATTCAATTTATCAACTATGAATCCCGGCTATTTTTTGGCAATTGCAATAAAAGCATAGGGCAATTCGCAATTCGTGTATATTCTAAATTGCACCAGATTCATCCATTCAATTACACTGCAGCCTTCCTACAAATCAAGTTCCAACGCTCAACATTTTGTTGCGTGCATATAATCAATCTTTCTGTCCCATGTCGGTCTGTCTGCATGAAACTGCAGAACTATTGTTTTAATGACAAGCAATTCAGTCTTTGTGCATGTGCGCCAGGATATATTGTGGGCCAAAACAATTATGAGACCGTACATGCTCTGTTGGTATATAGAATTATATTTTGCAGGTCGTTACTTGATTGTGGTTTAATGTTAGTTAGTGTTTTGTGAAAATAAATATTTTAAAAACTTCACGAGAAGCATTTATGGTATTTCTTATTCGTATAAAGTCTCATGCACAGAAACAGTCGTAAATTCTACCTAAATTTGGACACATACCACTATACATAGTTGGCTAATACTTGAAAGCACTCTAGTCAAGCTATCTATAGTTATTTATTATTATTTAAATAATAAATTACAATTATATGGATTAAAATTTAGTTATTATAATTTAAGTCCTACCCAGCATTGCCTGTAGATTCCATTTTATTCGCAATAGTGACGTCCTTCGACCAGATATCGAATTGCCATTTTCGAATTCCGATCAAACCGCTTAAAATTTTTCCTGAATGCACACCAATTCTCATATCAATATTCAACGAGCGCTTTTCTCTGGAACGATTTAAGATTTTTAGTATCTTATTTTACGTATAGATATAATATTTATGTACATAAATATTATGAATTTTTAGTTTCACGCTGAATCGCGCACATAACAAGCAAATCCTGCAAGAAGAATCCCTAGCGTGTTGCAATCTGGGGGATAGAATTTAACGCCGCATTTTGTCCAAAGAAAAGAAATATAGTTAAACAAATAAATGAACGCCATTCAGCTTTTTAAATGAATAGTCGTGTAGTTCTAGCTGGTGAAGCCGCGGGCGGATCGTTAGTAATAATGGATCTACAACAAAATAATGCAGAAACATACAAAAAGTCTATACTTTTTACTATCATTTTTAATGCTATCATATATCTGCTGCTAGCTATATCTATATTTATGAACAATAAATTCATATCAATAAATATATATATGAAAATATATATTACTTGTTGAAGAAACTTCAGATGACGGTACCAGTAAATTAAACAAATAACGCAGTCGCTGCAAATATTATGGATAATAATGGAGTTATGCATAAGTTTAATATATTACATTCTTAAGTCTTAAGGAGATACTAGCTAAGCCCAGGACTTAATTTGAGTAGCTGGCTTGGCTGGTCGCCAAACAGATTATAGTACCACGTAAACTGTAGGTAATATTCATATTAGACATACTTTACCTTTTATTATGATGATATAAGCGTGTTTGTAATGAACATTAATTATCGGTAATATAGCTAAGGACTTAGAGAAAATACTAATTTTAGTAATTAACATTGAGTCATTGATTGAGATTATCATTGTAATAAATATATTGAGTAAGAAATAACGATGATACTCGTATATATGTTGTATATCGTTGTCATATTTTTGTTTTTAAAGCTTCACGATCTATCCCGTAATAAACAGGATAAACAGAAGTAAAGCAGAGTCAAGAAAGTGGGTACTCCGCCCAAATTCTTTTGTTCTAATATTTTCATCTAAAACACGATAACTGTACTAGTAAGAAAGTGACTAGAGCATTTTTTTTAAATGGTAAAATATTATACAAAAATAGATTTAAATATTTTATGTTGAAATTACCTAACATCTTTAATAATGTGGATCATTTCAAGTCCCAAATCGACACAGTTTTTCGCGTGATGTATAGTCGGTTTCGGTATACCACTGACACAATAATAGCAATCTCCCAGAAACTTTATACGTAAAACATCATGTTCCTGAAACAATTGTATTATATTTGTTTTTCGTTAAATGCAATTCTCTTGGTATAACTTTTTTGTATAGCTTCACGCTGTACCACGAATATAGAAGAGTAGACAGAGAGAATCTAGTTTTAAGATACTATTTTCCCCACTTTCTACACAATTTTTGAAACATTTTTGTTACCAAAGCGAGGAAATGAAAAATAAATAATAAAAATAATGGTAATCGAACCCAGAACCCGTCAGACGCATGACGCTGTGCCACGACGGCCTTACTTAGTATTAGTATATCATTACTTAAAATTCAATATAAACTATAGATCATAAATATCAAATTGTCATCACTGATGCACAAATAAAATATGTTTGTGTGGCTGTAATCGTTGATAAGGTTCTAACCCATTGAGATGATGATTGAGTTCAATGACCAATAAAGCATACATAGTATCTACTCTAAACGTATTTGTAAATTAATTAAAAACCAGGATACATTTATATTATAAGTTCTTTGGAGTGTAGTGTAGAGATTAATTCACAAAAACTATCGCATGCAGGCGTACGTTTTAGTTACACCATGCGTGCTTTGTTTAGAACTAAATTTCCTCATTTTTTCCTTTTTCCTGGCTTTACACATCCCTATCTAATAATTATGATGTCTTTGGTATATTTAATTAATGTATAATCATTATTATTGTTGAAGTTAAATTGAAATGAAATCATATATTTTTGATAGTTGCTTGATCTGTGACTCTGTCTTGACTTAAGACTATTATTTGCAGGTTACTTACTTCAGAAGCCTCGTCAAATCTCCCAAACAGTTCATTTAGCAGCTCTACCATTCGCATAGGTGACAATGTGGTCGATATTTTAGTGTAATTTACAACATCTGCATATAAGATGCTGACGTTGTCATGTTCTTCTACGTATAATTGGCTGAGAAACAAATCAGTTCTTTAATATTTTTTTTATTTTTATTAATATATATATATATATATATATATATATATATATATATATATATATATATATATATATATATATATATATATATATATATATATATATATATATATATATATATATATATATATATATATATATATATATATATATATATATATATATATATATATATATATATATATATATATATATATCTATATATATATATATATATATATATATATATATATATATATATATATATATATATATATATATATATTATATATATATATATATATATATATATATATATATATGATGAACTAAAATGAGACATTACCTAAAAGATTTCATATTATGACTGTGGCTTTGCGAACGAATATCCAAAAACATATTCCGGATATCGTGGCGGACTCTTGATACGATATGTTCGGGTAAAATGCTCAACATTAGACGTTCCTGGGAAAATATTTATTTGGATTTAAATTAATTTAAATGGAAATATGTTTTATGAAAATTTAAATATCATTAGTTAGTATTAGTATTTGTTCTTGTTCATGAAAGTTTTATACATTTGTTTAATAAATGGTTTTAAGTTTGTGTGTGTGTGTTTTGTTTAGTTTTAACTTTGTTTGATTGGACACTCAAGACTTAATATCTAAAAACATTAGCTAAAAATATTAATATAGTGAATTAAAAACGGACGGTCCTAAAACTAAATTATATCTACCTGCCTTGTATGATGCAGCAGAAATCGATAAAATTAAAATATTTTATTGTACAAAAAATTTAGTGAAGTTACAGTATCAAAATAATGAAAATATGTTCATATTTAGCCTTGTGAATTATTTTTAGCTTCATTAATATCGTCCATAGCAGTTCAGCCCAATTTCGAATCATTAACTTTTTAATTAGTGAACCTCAATGCCTATGATCTCATATAAAGTGAGGAAAGGAAATTTAAAAATAATAACTTTTAAGTATGAGTTGACCATCGCCAAGACAAGCTAGGAGCCTTTAGGATAGAAAGATTGTCTTATCTGTGTAATGTTCTAGTCAGGTCAGTCTAGTTTTAAGTAATGTCAAATTTTAATGAATTATCTATAAATCTATTATCTGACTTAATTTAACCATGAAATGACCCTGTAGTACATGGAAAATAATTATAATTTAATTATTATTTTCATATTTTAAAAGTAATTTAAAAATATATAATATATGTTTTAAATTACCTCCTGGTCTTTGACGAATTTCAACCGTAATGTACTTTCAACGCAGGCTCGTCTGTCTAAAAACGAGCGTCGCGTGACAATCTCGTTCATCAGCCTGAAGTATATGCCCATGAGGTTGACACCAATTAGAAAGATAACTTCGCATGCAACCTGCAATAAAACCGAGTTTACATAGAAATGTTGCTAATGAATCCTCTTTAATATTATCAGTGAAAGATATTTCTTGATTAATAATGATTGTATGATTGTCTAGCAGTAAGTTAAAATTATTATAATAAATTAATTGATTATTTCTTAACCATAACACTTTGTCATTAATATAGTAGGGTAAAGAGAGGACGAGAAGACCTATTGTCAACTCCGTTCCAATTTCTATCAGAATTCGCCAGAGTAAGGAAAAGAATAAAAATAATTCCCCGAGTGAGCATCGAACCCGAATCTATGTCGTTTATAGTCCGACGTTATTCATTTGAACATATACATAATTCTAATATATACATAGTTAAAACTATGTCGCAGTATATATATATACTATTATATAATATATCTATATATATATATATATATATATATATATACATATCATATAGATCATATATATATACATATATATACATTATAAAGAAAATCACGTGTATTGATGTTATCATTATTTACTCTTGCTAAAGAATTGTAATTGATGATTGATAGAGGCTTATGTACTTAGAATATAATACCTTCAACTCTAATCGTCTTGTAATCATTGGTTAATTATTGCATTCTTGTGTTGCCTTTGTTGCATATAACAAAAACAAAAGCGAATAAATTAAACATTTTGTAAGAAGTATATAGGTAGGTATTTTTTTTAGAATACTTATGGTATTTGGCCGTCGTGGCATAGCGCCAGTGTCTGACGGTAATAGTGACGGAAGCGGATTCGATTTCCACTTGGTGAATAATTTTCATAATATTATCTTTAAAAAAAATATTGATATCTAACCCTTACCACCACCTCTACTTGCGGGTCCTCAAAGTACGTGAAGAAAGCGAATACAAAAATATACACAACGCTAACTAAGACTCCCAAAATGATTGCCAGATAATTGTTTCTCATGGGCAAAAATATGTAAACTGATAAGAGAGCCATAGTTGAGTAAGCTGGCCTCAAATACATGCCTTCAAACGATGTAAATATTGCGACAGCTATATCTGTAAAATCAACCAAAATATATAAAATAACTCTATTAAAAGATAAATTTAAACTCTTTTCCGGCATAGAGTGTCATTTGGTGTTAAGGTAAAATTAATTTACATATAAAGAATTTTGCCTATGAGTGGTGGCAATTCCACCCATACCCTATAATGCTTAAAAACAAACATTACGGTTGAGTGGCGAAACTAAACGAAACTTTGCGAAACTTTTCACACTTTTTATGACTTTCAAATTATATCATACAGAGAATCTACGACATAGAAGTACAAAATTAAAAAAAAATTGATATGATTTTTCATTTGCACGGTTTTTTTTGGTGAGCTTTCTTAATATTATAAAACTATTAAAATAAATTAGTAAAAACGTTCAAATAAAAGAGAAGTAAAGTTTATTTTCATATTATTTTTAAATTTTGTGCCAACTAAGGAAAGAACAATATTCTTAAGAAATGTAGCGGGATTTTAACCCACTCCTGTTTGAAGCTGTACAAATAAAGTTTATACTAATTATTATTATAATCATTTAAAACCAACTACCAACTAGGAGCTCCCGTTCAATGTAGATAAAATTACTATTTTTTATCTTATCAAAATACGTACAAATACAATATTTTTGTGTCATATTTATCTAGACATGACTATGATTACTTGAAATCATTCTTACAAAAAGCTCACGATATATTTGAGAATTGTTTCCTTTCCTGAAGAATATTAAATTTTAATTTTTACTAGAATATTAAATTTACTTAAACAACAACAGTCCAGTCAGTGACTCGTTTAAATACAAATAACTAAGTAGCTAGCCCAGATAAGCTTCCAGTATTTTATTAAAACTTACAAAATAAAAACAAAAGAAATTATATACCTGAAACTACAAGATCTGTAGTAAGTACTATTGTCATAATAATGGGAATCCAAAACCATCTCGCCTTCAATGGATTGTAGATACATTTCCAAAAAGATAGAACTGGTATGGAAATTCTCAGTATATACATTCCCAGTGATAAATGAGTTGACTTCCATTGAATTTGCTATAACACATAAATTAATTGGAGTAAACTGTAGTGACACAGCGTCGTGGGTTTGATTCCGCCGGGGGCTATGAACTATTTTCATTTCCCTCATCCGGTAAAAAGATACGGCGTGGCGTTGAGTTCCGCCACTGAACGCATGGTCTCCAAATTGGGCGGAAAGCTAGGAACTAAATGCATTAAGACTATGTTTGGCTTGTACCTGATCATTCTAAAAACTGCAAAAATTCAGAATACGTACGGTATTATTTATTTTTTAAATAAAATATAATTGTAAATTATATCAAGATAGCTATTTCACTCATTGGGTACATTACCCAATGAGTGAAATTTTCCTTAACACTATTCTTTAATCTTATCAGGCAGAAAAACATATGTATATAGACATATATGTATATGTTGCAATAGTATTAATGTTAACGACAAAGACAAGGTCAATGTTTGAAGGTGAATACTGTAGTACTAACTAAAGGAAGGTATTCCGTAATATGATTAAAAATACGCAACTTAGAGCATCTTTCTTATTTCACATGAAAATGTTTTAGTTTTCAATTTAAGATTATTTAGTAGTTTATTTATGTGATGTGTGACGGATAGACAACAAGGTAAAATTTATGTATATAGTTTTCATTTTATTTAACCCATACTTTTTGTGTTTCATGTGATAAAGTTTGTCCACTGAGTATACTTTTTATATAAAAGCCATAAAAGGTACTGCATTTTTCATAAAGTTATAGAAAGTGGTTATTAAAGAGAGAACAATAATATCTATAGTCTTACTATTTATCCTTATCAATTAATCAAGCCAGTTATAGTTATTTAAAATAAATATGATAACGTATACAGTATCTATCACAACTAAACAACAAATAATCCAAATATAAAAAGCAACACAAACGACAGCTGCTTTCATTACAGGCTAGGCAATATAAAAGTTGAATTATTGTACACAGCCTCACTTCTTACTTATTTTTAGGACTTTAAAATTACAATTTATTACTTAATTACTGTTGTTATTACTGCCCGTATTTGATATCTACTAAACCAACATAAATGTCGTTACATCGATGTATGTATGCCATTAACAAAAATAGCCTTACCTCATTATAAGTGCTAATAACAACCAAAACTGCGTGAATGGTTGAAAAAAATACTAGCAGTGACACATAGATATAAATAAATGTTTCTCTTAATTTGTCATCATATTTTCTGTATAGTCCCTCCAGATCTTTTTGATAAAACTGGTCCTGTAAGAAAATTATGAAGTCGACTGTAATAAATAAACCTAAATTTCTTTGCCATGTTATATATGGCAGATATAATTTAAATATACATTTGTATATCCATATGAAAACATAATAAATACATAAAAAAATATAAAAACTAACTTTAAATTAAAACTATATTGCATCAGATTTTATTTGCCCGTCTGAAAAATGTAGGCGACGTTAGAATTAAAAACTAATAATATTACCGAAAAATGAAAACTATTCATAATAAAAATATCTCTTACTAATAGATAGGTCGTGGTGCAATAGGTCAACTTTTGACTGTAACTACACTTGTTGTGGGTTCGATTCCCTTTTAGAGAAGTGAATTATTTGAATTTCTTTGCTCAGTTAAAAAGCGCGGCGTTCTGAAAATAGAGTATGCAGACGACAAATGCAAAGGTGCAATTGTCGTCTGCATACTCGATGCAATGCAATCTGTGCAATATATAGATTGGGTAAATAAATAAGACAAGTACTAATTTAAAAAGTCATAGAGCCATTTTGTATTTACGGTATTTATCAAGGAATTCTAATAAACTAATATCCCAAGGATTCCCTACAAAGCTTTATATTTGTATATAAATTAAATAATGTTTTTGTCTCTGTTATTAAATAATGTTTTTGTCTCTGTTATATTATTATGTGCCAAATAGTAAGTGAGAAGATACAGTATGAATAAACGCTTTCAAGTAGCTAATCATACGGTAAAAAATGTTGGAGATAGTATCGAAATAAGTGAATATTTTTAAAAGTAAAAGAAAAAGCGTTAAGGCATTCAATTATTTTATAGTACTGTTCAAGGTATCTTATAGATATTCAAGAGAAAGATTATTACATATTATTACCAATAATTGGTTAAATTATAAGATTTATTATACGGAAGCTCCAAATTGCTACTACAAACCAGTTTCGATACTAAATTCTTCATAATACCTACCACTTACATATTAGATAACGAAATGTAAATTTAATATGAATGTTAGATTCATCATCATAGTGCTATAGTGATGTCATACTTTAGCCAATACATTCAATGGCTAAGAAGCCCAAATTTTTCTGTTTTTCTTGATTCGAAGAATAGCTTATCATTAGATATGTTTTCCCGATACGGTTACGCTCCAAAAGTCATGTTTATAATGATAATGATTATATAGAAGCAAAAGTTACTACTATTTATTTTGTTATCATTAATAATAAAAAAATATCTAACAAATTTAATGAAAACGTTAATCGATTAGAATCGACAACATTGACAGTGAAAATACCTACACTGTTATTTTTTATTGCTTATATGGTATCATGTCTAATAATAAAACAAGACATGGTTATGGCGTTAGGTGTTATATATATATATATATATATATATATATATATATATATATATATATATATATATATATATATATATATATATATATATATATATATATATATATATATATATATATATATATATCTTCTTCTTCTTGGCATTAGTCCCGGCTTTTGCCAGGGTCTGCCTTCCGACTAAACCTACTCCACTTTGCACGGTCTTTAACATCCTCAGTGGACAATCTATTGGCTCTCATGTCTTGTGTCACGACATCCAGCCATCGCTTCCTTGGGCGTCCGGGTGGTCTAACTCCAGGGACAGACATGTCAAGGCACTTCCTTCCGACATAGTTCTCAGATCGGCGCATAACATGGCCATACCATCTCAGGCGACGCTCTTGGAGCTTATCCGCTACGTCACGGACCCCAAGACTACCTCGAATGAATGTGTTGCGTATGCGGTCGGACCGCGTAATGCCACACATCCATCTCAGCATCTTCTTATCATCTATATCTTCTTATATATATATATATATATATATATATATATATATATATATATATATATATATATATATATATATATATATATATATATATATATATATATATATATCTTTAACTTAGAGAAAATTAAATTACCCTTAAATATTTCCAATTCCACTGTTTTCCACCGGTCTGCTCTGCCTCTTGTGTCCTAAACTCGTGCAAAGATGACAGTACACTCGTTGCTCTACCGGAGTTCATAGAATATCGAGCCAGCAGTTCTAGTGCGCCAACTTGGAGCACCACTGAGCCTGTCGTTCTTGACAGTGTTTCATCGTTCTGTTGAAAAATAATTTTAAGCTTGATATGTAAACATGTGTTTACATATGCAGTAAGAGGATCTAATGAGATCTTCTTTTCTTAATTATTTGTCAATATTGTTAATTCTATGCACTGGTGTGCTGGGTACCAAATTAACTGGGAAACATATAATTTGATATCTGTAAGTGATTAAATACTATAGAAACAGAGAGTGAGAGAAACAACTAAGCAACTAATGATTTCGCTGTGATGTGCCAGAACCATGGCGTTTCAGAGAGAGGAGCTTAGAAATTGGCAACCCAAAAGGATACTTTGCATTAAGGCTCACTTTCACTATCAGAGCTCTTTGTTCTAACTAACTTTTCTTGCCCCGGTGGTCAAACTGATACCACGTCTTGTATTTGTCTCCCCGTTAAATATAATATTATTATTGGTAACAAAGTATCGTTTGCCGTATAAATGTGACCACAGTGTTTTACTAGCATCAGTGAAGTGATTGTTTAACTAATCCTACTTCGTAATAGTGATTTGGATTACAATCGGCGTATAAATTTTAACCCTTCTGTTGGGTATTGACAACTCATCCTACGGCCGACGCACGGAATTCTCACGGTTCGGTGGTACGCATAAAGATCACAGTGCCGTGCGTAAGTGTCCAGTGATGCCTCATACGTTTACCATCACAGAATAAGTTAATAGACGATACGTTGCATCTTGCCAACACGTTCTTGTCACCGAGAGGTAACACTGAATAACGGATAATATATAAGAGGTACTTTTGTCTAATTATTGAGATGCCACCTAAAAAGACTTCTCCAAAATCCAAGGCCAAGCTGACCGTCCCAAATACTGATACCAACCATAGTTCACCCGTTACAGACACTGACAATGAAGACCTGTGTAGTATTACAGACAGGCCAAGGGCTCGCAAGCGTCAGCGCGATGAAGACGTCTCTGTTTTTATGTCTGAAATCAAAAAATCTTTCGAAACGTTTAAAAATCAACAGAATCTTATACAAGCAAGCATTAAGGACATTCAAATCAAAATGGTGATATCATTAAATCCGTGGAATTTATATCTAAGCAATACGAGGATATGAAGAACAAATTGATTAAGTTGGAATCAGAAAAGCAGTCACAACTAGCCTACATACAAACCCTAGAGACCAAACTGGAGAGCCTCGAAAGATCGCAAAAAAATTCCAGTATCGAGATTAGAAATGTTCCCGTCCAGAATAATGAATCTAAACATGACCTTGTATCCTTTGTGAAAAATATTGGAGCTGTAACCAGTATAAACGTAGAGGATAATCAAATTCGTGATATTTTTCGTTTAAATCAGAAGAAAGGGGGCAACAAGACATTAATAGCCGAATTTTCATCTGTTTTATTAAAAGAAAAAATCTTGGCTGCCGCGAAAACTTATAACCGTAGTAACGTCAATAAATTAAACACTTCTCATCTCAAACTGGATGGGGAACCGAAGCCCGTCTATATCAGTGAGTGTTTAACCCAGAAAGCTAGAAAAATTTTTCATTTAGCTCGTGACTTTAGTCACAATAACGGCTATAAGTTTTACTGGACTGCTCATGGTAAAGTTTTCCTCCGTAAGTTAGAAGGTGCTCAATCTTATCGAATTGATACTGAGACTGACTTCGACCGTCTCCTTTTTACGTCTAAGAAACTGTGACTGTATGTTTTTCCAAATTCTCCTTTTACTATGTTTTACTTTGTCTTGCCATTATTTCGTAGTATTTGCTATTTTTTGGTACTTGTTGGGGTTAACCGTATAATTAATTTTGATTTGTATATAAAAAAATTACCTTGTACCTGTGATTACACTAAATACACATTTTTCAACACCATTATTCCAATACTAGCTCAAGTCCTACTACAACCTATCATAACACAATTTACACAATCACACTTGCCTCGTTTTCACAACTACTACTTTGATTTATTTTACATATCATATAAAATATCAGGAAATGTACTCTACGGATTTACCAAACATATGTCCCGGTGGACCATCCTATTACAATGTTGTCTTTAAAAAATATATCTAATGACATTGACTCAGTTGAAGTGTCTGATGCAATAGTATGTACTCCGGAAAATATTATTAATCATATTAATACCACTGAGACTGCCCTAACCATAATACATACAATATTCGTAGCATATCTAGTAATTTCGATGCTTTTACTGTTCTTCTTGAAAGACTCATTGTTCAATTTGATGTTATTATCCTTACGGAATGTTGGTTGTCTACAACAGCAAATCTACCCAGCATTGATGGATATTCCTCTTATAATTCAGACTACCACAACCAAAACGACGGTGTCGTTATTTACATTAAGTCTCTTATAAAACACTCAATTGCTAAATTGACGTTACGTGACGCCAGCTCTCTCATCTTAGAATATGGTAATGAATATGCTGTAGTAGCAGTTTACCGTTCACCGTCTATCAAAAATATAAATAGTTTTTGTGATAGCCTGGATTTATGTCTGGGATCACTGAAAGGGGTAAAATCAGTAGCGGTAATCGGTGACATGAATATTAACATCGCTCCAAATAGTTCTGACCCTAACAGTTGCAAATATTTGGACATGATGGCATTCCACGGTTTTTTAAGCGCTCATACTTTACCAACTCGCAATGAAAGTTGTATTGATCATGTAATGCTGCGTTCCAACAAACAAGCAACTACTTATATCCTAGACTCATATGTTACTGACCATGCCCCATTGATCTTATGTTTACTGTGTAATATTAAACGCCAAAAAGCTAATATAACTTTCTCTAAAATAGACTATCCGGCATTAATTAAACAACTTTCTAACATGGATTATGCCCATATAGTTAATGCTAACGACGCTAATGTAGCAGCTACACTCTTAACTAATACAATCTCTGAATCCATAACTACACATTCGAAACCAATAATAGTTTCACACTGAAAACGTCCTATCAAACCGTGGTTGACCCCAGGACTTGTACGCTGTATTAGACACCGTGACAAACTGCACCAAAACTGTAAACGTGATCCTGCTAATGCGATATTGCGTGTAACCTACACCAGATATCGTAATTTTTGTACAAATTTGTTAAAAAAATTGAAGACAATTTACGAGAGAAGCGAATTTCAAAAATACAAAAACAACCCCAAAGGTACTTGGAACACTATCAAGAAAATAACCTCCATCAAGCAGCCCTCGCCTTCTGCCACTGCCTTACTCGATCTACATTTTGATCCTCGTGCTTCTGTTAATAATGTCAACAACTATTTTGCTGCAACCTATGCCAATGCTATACTTAATAAAGCGTCCACAAATCAAAGTTCTGTGAATTTCAATCACTCCCCTGAGCCATATATTTCTAAAGACTCAATGGTACTTTATAACACCAATAATGATGAGATCCAATCGACAATAGCGAGCTTAAAAGGCAATTCTGCCACAGGTATAGATGGCATACCCACTTTATTAATAAAAAAAATTAGCACCAGCATAGCCCCTGTTCTCTCGCATATATTCAATTTATGTTTTTCAACTGGTGTTTTTCCGGATATATTTAAACAGGCACTGGTACATCCCATCTACAAATCAGGAGAAAAAGTTAATGTGGGCAACTATAGACCAATATCGATCCTTCCTACTATTTCAAAGATTTTGGAAAAGCTATTGAACAAAAGACTTACAAATTATCTTCATCACCGTAGCATTCTTGCCGTCAATCAATTTGGTTTTACTAAAAATAAATCCACAGAAGACGCTGCTTTGTCGCTCACTGAAACTATTGCCAAACACTTAGATAACAAAGATAAAGTTGTCGGTATTTTCCTTGATTTATCTAAGGCCTTCGACACTGTCTCAATACCAATTCTGCTTGAGAAAATGTATAATTTAGGAATACGAGGTATTGTACTTGACATTTTTCGCTCTTACTTAACAAACCGCTCTCAGTGTGTCAAAATAGATAAGTTTGTGAGTGACAAGGCATACGTCCCTTTTGGTGTTCCACAGGGAAGTGTACTGGGTCCTACGCTGTTCCTATTATATGTTAATAGCCTATGCAATACGTCATTACCTAATTGCAAAATTATTGCATATGCAGATGACACCGTACTAGTAGTCAACGGTCGTGATTGGATTGAGGCTAAACAGCATGCAGAGAATGCTATAGGATGGATATATGGATAGGGTGACACGTTGGTATAACAACAATTTTCTTACGCTCAATATTGATAAAACTAAATATATCGCATTCTCTCATCGGCCCAGTTCTCAGCCCCCACCTGATTTTTCTATCACAGCGCACACTTGTACCACTCAGAACTTCTGCAATTGTCCTCAACTTCCTCGTACGTGTAATATTAAATACTTGGGTGTTACTGTTGATTTTAACCTTAACTGGTCACTACACATCAATAATGTATCGTCTCGTATACGTAAACTAATTCCCGTATTTAGAAAACTTCAAAATTTAGCTGACCCTGATACTCTACTTACAATTTATTATGCCCTCGTAAGAAGTATTTTAAACTACTGCATCATAGTATGGGGAGGTACCAGCAGCAATACATTGCTTGTTTTGGAACGTGCTCAAAGGGCTATATTAAAAGTTATGCTGGGAAAACCTAGACGATATAGCACAGATCTTCTTTACCGTGAGTCTTCCATCTTATCTGTTAGAAAACTTTACATTGTGCAAGTTATACTTCGTAAGCATAAAAATATATTGTTCAGACCCACTTCCAAACGCAATAAATCCAGAGTTTGTACAACCGTTCCGTCAAGAACAAGGTTAGCCTGCAGCCAGTTTTATGTAATTAGCGGTCACTTGTACAATAAAATTAATAAAAAAATCAATATTTATCCACTGACATCATTTAAGTGTAAAAAAATTATCAAAGATTGGATTCAAAAGTTGTCCTACATTGAAACAGAGAGTATTGTCTACTGAACACACTCAAACACACACGCACTCACACACACACACATACATACAAGACGCGCACTCTCTTAGACACATACACACTCATTAATGTTTGCATTGGTAGGCGTTTTAAATGTTTTAATTGTAGTTTAATTTATTCGCAGAGCAAAATGTTTTTATTTTATACTAATTTTCACTGAATCACTGTAATGTATAAAAGTATCAGTATTATTTGTTAAGGGGCAAAGACGCTGGCAGCTGTGACACAGTTTACACTAGTATGGCTGCCATCGCTCTCCTCTAGATTTGTAAATATATCAAATCATAAATACATCTAGAGTGTATCTGTATCACATATTTTTACTGAAATAAATTTATTATTTATTTATTATTATTAACTAGATTAAAATTATCCTACAAATGTAGTTTTTTTTTTTTAAATACGTTACAGGAATTTAATGACAATTGCTCTAGAGCTGGCCAGCGGAGGGGCCATGATCTTTTAATAGTTTATAGATAGATTTCGCTGTAATAACTCTTGTTCTTACTATTACTGTAAATTAACTCTAAAGGTGAGATCGTTCGTAAATTCGAAGTGCTTACCTATTTACTTAAAAATGATGATCTTTAGAAATAATTGTTTCCATAAAACTCCTGCGAGTATATGTTGAGTGTATGTTTTAAGCTGCTAAAATAAAGGAAAATGACAAGTCTGGATGATGGAACATCAACTTTCTCAGTGATTATTTGTAATACGTTGACATACTCACACGTACAATGATTATTTGTAATACGTTGTCCCGCGTACAAATTAAGAGTGCACGTTTTAGAACTTTTGGGTAAATTTTATTCACCGACCTCATTTATCAATCTCTCAATCAATAATTCTCTTTGAACTACTGAAGGATATTACGTATAATTTTTATCAAAATAACAATGTGTCACGAGCACACTACACTCTACAAACGTTTATAATCTTTCTCTTCTTCTACAGATATAGCAAGATTTTTTTCATATTAATGGTCTACCTTTTCTAGATATTTTAAAAAGTTATCAACTTGTTGTCAATCAACTAAGAAAATATGTAATATTTACTATATATATTTTTTACAATATATTTATCAAACACAAAATAATATGAAAAAATGATTACTGGGACTCAAGATCGACCAGACTCACTAGAGTGAATTGGATCAATCTCGATACTATCTGTAGTACCTATAAAACATTTAAGTGATATTTTTTTACGAAGCTTCAAATATATCCTATATTAATACCCTATGTGTCATGCTAAAAGCTGAAAATGTGTGAACACGCTGTAAATTATATTTTAGTAAATAAATCGTCAATTTATCTAACAATGCAACAAGCTTAACACTTGTATATGTAAATTTTACCACTTTTGAAGCAGATTAGGTTACTAGCTCGAGAGCGGTGCACTAAGAACGTATCTTAAACGTGGGTATTAATCAAACGCTCCTACGTAAATCTGGCTACTTCAAACTACAGTTCAGCTTAAGTTAAGGCTCAACTACTTGGATTTCGGAGATTCTGTGAATAGTAATATCACTTAGTCAGTTCTTTGTTGGAATCTTTGCATAAGTCAGTTTGTTAGTTACGATGTGGTAGATAATCGGTTATTACCCACGAATTGTTTAAGAGAACTCTGGAAATTATTGTATTTTCTATCGACCCATCTAGACATACCAAAAACTACTCTTTCAATAAAGTTTTTAGGAATATAGTAACTAAAATGAAAGCTTATAATTAATTTAATTTTCGTAAGCTGTATGCTTATCCTACTAACTTATTGACACAGTTCTGTGTCTTTAGTATATGGCATAAATAAATAAAGAATTATTTATTAATATTGAAATTGTAACCAAAATTATGAGAATTCTTCAGAACAAGTTAAATTCTAGTTACATACAAATATGAACATGTATAGTATGGATATATGGTTAATTCTCTGTTATTATAAGTTTATACATATCCTTGTATTTTACGTAGTGTAGCTATAAGAATAGTGTTTCACTGTTTCATCATTACGTTCATTGGTTTCTTTTTTGCCTATTAAGTAATATAGATTAAACTGAAAGGCTAAATTGAGTAGCATTTAGATTTAAATAATAAACAAATACCTAAATCAAAGTAATATATGCCTGTTTTAAATGTAAACTCTTAAATTGTTAATAATATTTAATCTAAAAATAATAAGTTAAAAATAATAAGTTGTAATATATATTTAATCGATAAGCTTAATCTAAATCGATTTCCGTTATAAGTGATTTTTATTCGTTTCTATGAATCATTTTTAAAGCTATCACACTAGATCGTAAACATTTAGAATAAAAATAAAATAGTAAAAAAACGTTGTGTCTGTACATTAAATATTTTGTAAATAATGTAAATAAAATATTTAAAAATAATTATTGTAACTATAAGAGATAAGAAAATAGCCCTTTATTAAAACTCGTTGGGCGTGATGAGTGTTTTTCTTTGAATTAAAGAAATTCAAGATCTAGAACATCTCATCATGAATCACAATGTTCAGCTTTTATTTAATATTATTTATTAATCAGCTTTTATTATTTATTAATTATATAAAATAAATCAACGGTGTCCTTAACAAAAAAAAGTCACAGTGAAACTATCTATAAAAAATAATCAATCTATAAAAACGAAGACAAAGTATCCTCAGATAAATAGCACATGTCTCAATGAAGAACAATACCAGTCCAGCTAAAATATATAAAATAATTAAATGCTATAAATCCAGCCTTAGTGAAAGTTAATGCAAGATATCTATGTGTTTTATATTAGCCGAAAATTAATGAATGGTGATAAAAAATGTTCTTGCAATATTAATCAATATTTTTTTCAATTAAACACCATGTTGCGCAGTGGACAGGTTCAGGGTCTGTGGTTTGGGTTCTAGCCCCATCCGGAGAAGAGATTATATTTAAATTGTTTCCAGCTCTCTGGTAGACGCTGGCAGAAGGCGTTACATAAAAACGTAAAAAAATTAATAGATCTAAAAAAATCTGTTAAACACTTAAATATCAGCTACATAATACAAATATATGCGTATATATATGCGTAGTATATATGCGTATTTATGAAAATCGCAATGAAAAATAATATATCTGCGTAATAGTATTTTGATATATGAAAATTTCAATCAATATCTTATTATATTGAACGGTAAAATAATAAGCATATTTTCATGTGAAGGTGGAAACAGTTTTGATACTATTTTAGATAACAATAAATCGGTAAATGGAAATCGGATGGCAAGATTCATTATGTCCACGTTAACGAAGTCGCGGGCATTTACTGGTTTAGAATAAACATGAGGCATTCACATGTCGCATACACGATTTATATATACATATATTATTCACAACAATAAAATTATTGACAATAACATAATTTTGCAAAAAATATTACCGACCGTGCAGTACTAGAATGAATGATATGCAATTCATGAAGACACTGAGGTAATATAACTAATTTTAGCTTTCTAACAGTATTTTTTTTAATAAATTATTACATAGTCATTAGCATATAGTTCGTATATACCACATAACAATATGCTTTCAAAATATAATTTGGAGATTGATTTCTTGTTTATTAATTTATTAAACTATATATAAAAATCATTTTATTAGCAATTAATGTAAATAATAAGTATGAAAATGATAATGTCCAACACGATCAATATAATAAATATACAAATTAAGCAAAAAATAATCCTAGAGACAAAGTGTTATCAAAAGGAATGCAGATGATAAATGAATAAACAAAATACTTACCATATTTGTAAATTGCTTAGAAACATGCTTGTAAGAACAACACTAGGACATTACTCGAAACACCAACTGACTAAGAAATTGGTTTATACTAATGATAATTAATAGATAAGCGCCACTTGTCCGACGAAGGAATTACCAGATTACGATAAATTTTATCGAAGCAAGTCCCAATCAGTTCACCATCAATGATGAATTACTAACATGGTTTCTAAACGGATTCCATTTGTTAAATACAAGTTGCTAAACCTATATAAACAATATTCTTTTCCGATAAAATATGTGGGTTAGAAATTACGGTCTCTATTCTTGCTGCCAACTTAGTGTAAAGATATAGAACAAATGATGCCTTCTTTCCAAATATTTAACACTTTACCAATGAGAGCGTCATTGTGCTGTTCAGTAAATGATTTGTACATACAATATATGTAGATATTATTGTGTAATAAATACATATACTGTTTGAAAATCATATTTAAAATGTGTTGTAAATTTTTTATGTTTTATGTTTCTTTCTTTAAATTGCTCTCATGGCCAATCATCAACTATCTTCTATATCAATAAATGTATCGTGATTCAGATGATTTCTGATATGTTTGGCTATGACAAGAGCGGCGTTGAGTTCCTCCACTCAGTTGGGGCATCCAATCACCACATATATATATGGTATATATATATATATATATATATATATATATATATATATATATATTATATATATATATATATATATATATATATATATATATATATATATATATATATATATATATATATATATATATATATATATATATATATAATTTACAAGAATTGCTTAAATAATGCTGTTACCTAATTTATCTTGAATAGATAAAGAAATATCTATCGAAATTGACTTTTGAGAATATTTTATAAACGTAATCAACTTATGTAATGTAACTGGTGAAATCTTAATCAAAAAATTTATATGATTGCTCAAATGCTTTCTTGTTCTTTAGAAATTATATATTTATATAGGTACTAATAATATTTGTGTTTTACATTCACGTATTATAACTGTGAATATATATTCATATTGTAAATCCATTTAAAACATTTGTATATAAAAATTGCTTGACACTCTTGGTTTTACACGAAGTAACCCAAATGTATAGTAATTCAGTTAGATACACGCTAAGTACGTACGTAGAAATACGTGTAAATAACGAGAACAGAAGGACACATAGACGCGCTGTGTATAGGAAGTTCAAGTAATTTTCTTAACGAATCAGAGTCCGTGTGAACTTGTAACTTACAAATTATACTGCTAGTACTAATTGGCTCTCAAATTCATTAGCAGCCATTTAGAGGACACCCACTTCCAACGAAGCAGAGCGAAGAAGAAATTAGAAAAGAAATAAGAAATTAGACTTTCTACAGGATATTTTGACTTTCCATTGGTTTAAATAGAACAGAAGATATTTTTAGTATCTGTCTCAATTGGACAGTATATGGGTGGAACTTAAACTAAAACCAACAATAATAGATTACATTGTAGTTAGTTACAGATTATTCGGGGCCCTCGTAAGAACTGGGTTCTGGGCATGGTGCCCGTGGACTCTAATAGTAAAATATATTGTTATTAAGTAAAATCGAAAACTTCCTAATTGCTGAAGTTAACTTTTCTTAGTAGTAAGTAAAGTAAAAAACCAAAAAAATATTTAAATGCAAAATATATATGTATAAACTTAAAATAGTAATATTCATATTATATTGTGAAGCGACCTCTTGCGATAAATACAGGAACTACTTACATAGATGTTGAAAGTTGCAGTCACCATTACAAGATGTCGTTGTTCTATATTTTATAATGATTAATATTAATATTTAAAAACAAACAAATACTATACGGGATATAAATTATATGATTTTTTTTTATAATAAAAAATAGAACTAAGACCGTTATTAATTTAAGCTAGTAGAACTTCCGCCCTCTATTATCGAGTTACCGCCCGAATTCAAGATATCGACATGAGCGAGTGGGAATCATCCATAACTATCGGGTTTTAAAATCAGATACGATTCCACTGTGCCTAAGAATCCGCGTCATATTATTTATAGTGCAATGGTATGGAGACGTTTATATTAATACCCTTCTTTTTATTTTTATCTTTCAAAATAATCCTTTAAGACCTACCGTATAATATTGATATGGTTTAAAATATTTTATGTGTTTTTAAGTGTTATTTTCATGACTTACTTGACTTAAGTATGTAATAAATGTGAATTGCGTGAATTTCCAAATATGTACATACAGAAAAAAATTAAAAGATATAACTTATTTAAGATAAATAAGATAAATATGAGCTTCCTTCAGCAATCACATATCAATACACATAAATATCGGATCAAAATAGAACCAGTTATACAATATTATATTCAAAACAGCAACTAAATAATATATTATATCAAACTTTATAAATTATTACAATAACAACCGCTCAATTCCATTTTATGAAACATAAATATTTACGAAAGCTTAATGAAGAGGGATATAGCAGCTGAAATAAAGTTGTAAGAACGAAAAAGTGGGCGGATGCGATGCTGTGTTGACAGATGATATAAGAATGGGCGTAAAAATATCAGATATACAGTAGGTATATCATCTATTGTTAGTGACAAAAAATTTGCACGCCCGCTGGGAGCTTTAAAGCTTGTATTCTATTTAGTAATATTTCATTCGGGGTCGAGCGAATTGATACGTCTTCTTCGAAATGTTTTATCTTTTTAGAATGGGCACACTCGATTTTAATACTGGGAAAATGTGTTCATAAATTATATTATTATCGTATTTTTTTAGAAGAAAGTAATATAGTGTGTGAATTATGTATGTATAATTGTACATAGTATGTTATATTGTGTTAGAAGCTTAGGAGCTCCTACCGATTACTATGGATTATATATGTTCTTTAAATTAGTCATATAAATAATAATTTACGATAAACTAGATTTTAATTTTGATTGGAAGTCCAAGGAACCTATACCTAACAGTGGATAATTAAACGTACAGAAAGAGAGAAAGAGAGAGAGAGAGACAGCGACGTCTTTTACATGACACAATGTTTGTGACAATTTAAACATAAAATACTAAGGATTTATTGATTTTACGAAAATAATTATGTTTTACAATTTTAAGCAAATTCCTATTTAACATATTTGTATGCAGATCGTGTATGCAATGGTTCTGGATTCGATGTTGACTTTTCACTTATGCATTATATTCATTTGCTTGCCCTGGATACATAAGGCGTGGCGTTGAGTTCCGCCAATAAGTATACAATAACTTTATTTCTACTCGTATAGTGGAAAACGGAGGGTCTTGAAAGTAAGTGTTCTCTGCCTGTTCGGCTATATGTGGAATTAAGCGTGCCTGTTAAATCCTTGCGTAATTACTTTAATTTTAATAAAATTAATCATAGTTAATTGAATTAATAAAATAAAAATTAAACTTTAACTTTTATCCTAACTGAATGAGAAGAGCGGTGATGATATATACAAAGCTACCTACCTATATACACTCAAACATTTACCTGCGTGTAAACGCGCTGTGGTCTCGTTATAATATAAACGAGCCCTAAGTAAACAAACTCTTGCAACAATAGAATTTTGATGGATCATTTCATGCGTATTAAGACAGACAAATACAATTTTAAAAATAATATTTTTAAATTCCGTTTCGTATGCTGAAAAAAAGGCAGTTATTACCCCTTTCATCTTCTTCAATTTAGACTCCAATTTGAAAGGGCTACGCAGGTGTTATAAACCACAATGCTCCTTTTTCGTACTTATACAAATAATTCGTTCATTTTGTATTACAGAATTTTAAATATTAATAATATTCGTTTTATCTTAGCACATCTGCCGCATTATGCGAAGTCAAGTCGAAGACGAACTCTGAAGAGATCCTTGAGGAAATACTCTGGGTTCTATATTTGTAATATATTGCATATATTTTGAATATATTGCATGTCGGGAGGGAACGATGTACTTGTTAATTTTTTTTTAAGCTTCATACTGTATCCTGTATATATCAGGATAGACAGGTAAAACATGTTGCAAATACAAACGGCAATCCATTTTACGCCAGAATTCGAAATATTATGTCAGTGTGTCAACATATAAGGAGCTTTATCTTAACAAAACGATGTTCGCCCGATACCCACAGGGAATAGAAATCACAACCATAGTGTCACTACAGTCTGGCTCTCAACTGAGTCCTAAATAAAAAAAGTATGTTATGAAAATAACTTTTGTAAGCTAATTCGCACATATGTTTCGTCTTCGTTTGGTTTAACTGTTACCAACGTGCTATTGTATTATTCATTGGTACATGAATCATCCTTTCTTAAGTACGGCTATTATTTTAAGTTGAATACTTATTAAACAAAGATAACAAAAATATATTTTTTTCCCATTAATACTTTGCTATGGGATAGTAATATCTTTTTTATATTTGTCACAAAACAAAATCAGTAAAAAATGCTTTTATGTGTGAAGTATTTTATATATAATAAGAATATTAAGGAAATAGCAATCTCTCTTGCGAAATAATTATTCTTAGCCATAGTCATTGGGTAGCGGAAATTTGTAGAAACCTCCTTACAGAAATGTAACATGAAGGCCGTCATGACGCAGATGTGACAGCGTCTGCCTATAAACGTAACGGTTTGTGGGTTCGATTGGACTGGGAAAATGAATTATTTTCATTTTTTATATTTGAGGCAAACGAGCAAGTATGTCTCTTAATGTAGAGTGATCACCGCCGCCCATAGACACCAATGATGCCCATGATGGGTTCGGGGGTGCATCGCCGGCCTTTTAAAAAGTATACCTTCTCGGTCGCGTCTTGAAGGTCCCAATGTCGTATTGGGTGGGAACTACCTGTGCAAGGAAACCTATAAGAATTTCGACGTAGCTTGATATATGACGTAAGGCTTGGTAGTCAGAGCGGTTGGAAGGTTTCCAAGAGGCGTGGCTTCAGATCCAGATACGTTAAAATTTCTATAAGCTTTCTAAATCTTTAGTGTGAAATTACACTTTACTAATATTACAACTATTAATATTAACAAAAAATGTCACTCAAGAGCATCTTGACGCTAGCAAATCATCATTATCAGAAAATAAAATCTACAACAGTCTAATTTTCTACTACTACAGCAAATACCATATTATACTAATAAAAGGTAATTAGCAAGCATAATTAATGCTCCTAATCTATTTTTACCGCAACTGCTTTACATTATACATATAATATATAATCAAGACAGTGCAAACATCGTGTCGCCTTTGTCGTCATATAAACGGATAGCCCTACGTAAACAGACCCTCGGCTGCAGATTAGAAGCTCGTTAGTCTATCAAATAGATTATCTATGTCGTATAAGTCGGAACTGATATTGTAACTTGTATTACACTTGCTATTTATGTTAGTTTGTAATACTATTAGGTACTTAATTAAGTTTTTTGAGTTTAATTTTAAGTTATTTTGTAGGTATATTCATCTACGTCAATTTTTTATAATACTTTCAAGTATAATTTGATATTTACGAATTTGCTAATTAAAATTTCAAATGTGTATAATTATAAAAACAAAACGCAATTGTCAGTTGTTTTGACAGATAGTTTTGTATCTGTTGATATTTTATGGTAGACTCTGTTTAGTATTTATTCTAAAACAATTTCTTTATTTTTCTTTGTTTCAATCGTTAAAATGGAGAAGCAACTATGCCAACGAAAAAATCATGAAGTGGTTTAACATAATCTAATCTAGGACTGGGGTTAATTAATCGATTCTTACCACTTCGCGTTGTACGTGTGAAATATTCGTCAAAATTGTCTTCTAAAAAAGTAAATAAATCACATAAGGCTCCAGTCACATAAGGTTAAATATTTTTTTGACACTTATGAAAGCAATAGCTGCTATTACAATTACAAGTGGCAATCGGCACTCTTATCAAAACACGAAATAATGTTTGTATGAAAATTAAAACAATGTTCGTTGACATCACTTTAATTATCTGGTAGGGAACGTCTCTGTTAGCCAGGTGAATAGATTAAACTGGTCGTTATCGGCTGATAGATTAAACTGGTCGTTATCGTGCTAGATATTTTTATCTGACACCTGTAAAATCAAAATTTGTTGCTCATCTGCTAGAATATCCGTGACTTTATCAGGAGATGGTGAAACCGGCCCTAAGCATGCAAAACGTATAAAGTAAATATAAATTATGAGAAATGTGGTAGCTTAACAATGGACTTCACATATGATCAACAAGCAACAAAGTACTCCACTTAAACAATCATAATTTTTTATATTAATTTAATTATTTTAAATAATAATAGCGCTTTTCCATACACGAGCTTAAGTTTTATTCAATTAACAAGCAAATAGCTTAACAATAGCATAAATCAGTTATTTTAATTGAATTTGTCATTGTTACTCTGACTCACAGATCGCAATCTCATCGGCTTCCTGACGTTCAGTGGGCGGTGACAAACGCAGCATCGCCCAGTAACATCAGTCAGTTCGAGTTAACTCCACTATGATATTGGCATGAGGCCAAGTTGATAATAAAAGAAAAGGAAACAAAAATGCTTATTGTTGACTGTTCTAGAATATTTATGTCATATCGTTTTATATATTGGAGTACTGTTAAGATTATATTTTTTGGTTGGTTATATATATATATATATATATATATATATATATATATATATATATATATTATATATATATATATATATATATATATAATATATATATATATATATATATATATATATATATATATATATATATATATATATATATATATATATATATCGCGTTTCCGGCATACGGGTACGCGACCCCGGGACCTCGAGCCACCACTTTCATAACCCGATCCAATCCATGTAAGTGGTGTCCCTCCCCTATATTCCAAGTCTTTCTGCCTCTTATTCCCTTTCCCTTCTTGGTTTCTCCCAGTAATGGGTTTGGAGGTCAGATGGCAATCGATCCACTAAAAACCACTTCGCCACTCATATGGACCGATTGGTCTTAGTCGGAAGGCAGACCCTGGCAAAAGCCGGGACTAATGCCAAGAAGAAGATATATATATATATATATATATATATATATATATATATATATATATATATATATATATATATATATATATATATATATCTAAAGAATTTTAAGAGTGAAGCCTCCTTTATTCTATTACATTTAATTTTATTGCGGTTATTTAAAAATATATTTATCAATATCCCATATACTAATATTTAAATATACCTTAAAAACCTGATAAAAAATAAAACTACACGTATTGTTGACGTTGTCGTTGTAAGTCTTGTTGTGAATATTAGCTAAGTTCATCAATTTAGATATAAAAAAAATTTGAATTGATGTCTATTTGTTTAGCAATAAATATAACTTTACGTAAGTGTTCACTATAGGCTGTAGAAATTAAGCTAATATATTTTTTTTATAACATGTCATATATTTCAAAAATAAAAGTAAAAATTTTATAAGACAAGATATCACTCAAAGCTTATATTATTAAGCTTTTTAATTATTGAACTGTGTATAAAATACTTAACCATTAATAGAATATTGTTATGGAACTTTTCGAAAGAGATAACAATTAACGCGGTTGCTTGTAAAAAAAAAACGAACTTGGCGCTCCTAGACGTGGCAATGTTCCAAAATGACTGTATAATGGAAAATAACACTGACCACTGTGTATTTATATGGTTAATCCGTTTGATTTATTTAAAATTTTCTTCTCTTCCGTGCACATATTTAAATAATTAAAACATATATAAACAGCTTTACTATATATCACTTGCGTCGCAGGGTAGGCAGAAAAACCTAGTGTAGAGAGATTTATTCATATATATTTATTTAACTAAAATAAAAATCAATATTTTGCAACGTTTTTTTTATCTTTATTAATTTCACACATATATTGGAGGAGAGAATCGAGAGATAAACCTCTTCGCTCTCCACTCTTTATGGCCATATATAAGATGATGGAAATCAACGAATTGTTTTGTCTAACAAGGTAATGGCGATGGAAATTTGGTATTGGCATAATATTACTTACAAATATCCATAAATTTCACTCGTGACATAATGCTGATACATTCGATCCTAACACGCTCTCTAATTACAAGGGTTACGTACTCTTGTATAGAAATTACATTCGTCACATGTTACAATAATATCCACATTCAATATTAGTTGTGTATGTAACGCTTATTGGAAATGAAAAGCTTTTGTGATTGAGCAAAACATAACAGTATGTATGTATGTATGTACATTGATGCATTTAAAATATATATTATGGGATACTAATATATATAAATATATGACTTAAGAATATGATTATAGTCTAATAATTACATTAGATTATGTCATAAATAAGAAGTTAAAAAATAATTAAAACCACATCCTTAAAAGCAATTTTGGTAAATTCTGTATTAGGTAAAGGTAATTCAATTATAGTGAATGCAGCCAAAAGCGGGCTCCGCTGAGCTCCTGCAAAAACAGCTTTTGACAGCTTGGCTTTGGAGCTTATGCGAAAATTTATAGAAAATTGCATGAACACGCGTTGCGCTCGTAGGGTGCGCGGGAAACCATCGGGGGGTGTATATTTAGAATGTTTCAAGCCGTAGATCCTCAGTCTACGTTCTACTCGCGGGTGGAGAGCACGTCCCTATTCAACTCGTTCCGACATCGACGTACGCCCGATCGTATTTAACGTAACTGAAAAATATCACGTACACTATTCATTCCGTGTTTTGTGCCCTGGACTGGATTTGGAAGTGTCTGTGCCTAAGAATTTTAGTGACTTTATTATTTAAACTTTATATCTGTTCATATGTTAGTGGATGAACCATTGAAACTTGAAGTATTACTCTCGTAGTCAAGGTATGTATATTGTACGTGCTTATCGCTAAGTATTGCTACTAATTTGATATCAAGTTCCATATAACTTTTAATGTTATGCATATCAGGATTTTTATTACCCTATTATCTATTGGACTGCATAATTTATTGGGGTCCACAGATAGTTTTATCAAAGCCATTGTGACCACAATAATACGACGCCACACGTAAATACAATTTTATTATGAATGCGAGAACAAATTTATTGTTTATTCATTTTAATGTTGTTGATATTGACTCCAGGTAAAACCACTTTAAGTTCTGTTCTGTTTGACTAAAGAAACCGCTTCCGTAGACTCGAGCACTATTTAACTGACGTGCACCGTGCACGTTCTAAGAAAAAAGTTCAACTGAATATAATTCATAAATTAGTAAGTACATGACAAGCGACACTTATGTATAGGTAAAGTTTGAGTAACTTGACAATATTTGTGACGAATCAACAAAGCGTTCTGATTTATATGACACTATGTCATATTATGTCGCAAATATGACATGGATATGTTTTTTGGTGTAGCTTTTTCATGTTTAAATATATGATTTCCGGTCAGCGGGCCGTGAAGTGAGGCATGCGAGAAATTTCCACTTTACGAACATCGCAAACAGGAAAATTCACCATCAAATATCTATAAAGAAAGTTCAACTCAATCATTTAACTTGCCACAACCAGAACTATAATTCCATTTTTAAAGAGTATATCTATTATAATACTGTTTGTAAAACTTCGTAGAGCTTACAATTTGCTAAGCTTTTTTGTTTTTTTTTTCTCTATAGTAAACGTATAGTAAAAGTAGTAAAGTTAATTTCGCTACAAAAATCTATGATATTGGTAATAAAAATGCATGTATATTAAAGTAAATATTGAAAAATGTTAAATGAATACATATTTAAATTACACGTGCAATGAAGCATGCTATTCAATCTTTCATAGAAACTAAGGACGACGTCTTGTTTTATAATTTATGACGGATCTCTTTCAAGAATTTTTCGAGCAAAAAATCGTTAGAAGTGTACCGTATGAGGTATCTGTAGAACACAAATATATCGCTACATTCTAAAAGCTTTGTGAAGCTTGAAATATTGTAGTTTCATAGCTTTTAGATATTTTTATTAGAAATTATTCGATTCTGCATTTAATTTGTGATGCATTGTACAGTTCTTGATTGTAGGTATATAATTTTTCTTTAAATAAAAGAAATTAAAAATATTAATAAGTTTTAAGACGACCCACTATAAATATTAGGTATGTACCTTAGCTACACCTCAGATATTTGATACTAAAGTCACAAACTCGTTGTTAAGAAACATAATACAAAATTTTCCTCCAGATAAATTTCTATATACCACCAATACGTCAATAGCGAGGTTGTTGTACGTTGAAAGATGATATGAAATGATTTCGCCTTAAAATTTAATAGACGCTCGAGAGGTCTGTATACTATTACCACCAATTAGTCAGTACGAGGCGGTTTTCTTTGATATCAGTAAGACAGTTGTAAACATTAAATTGATCGAACTAGAGTGAAGACCGCCTTGGAGAATAATTCATTGAACGCATCTAGCTAAATATCGATATCGGTATCCCCTTCAACAATGCACTTGAAGTCACTAATTAACTCCCGTGTAATTAAATCGATAGAATCTTAATAATAAACGAGCCAATTAGGTGCTTCTTGTAGGCATTGCATGATTTATGTAATTCTTAATTATGGAAGCAATAACGGAAGTATTGTTTTCCTTTTATTTTGTATCTCTTATAGTTATAGAATAGATATATAGAATTGTTGTAAATATATAGCATAAAACAAAATCGCTTCCAGTAATTTACTCGATTAAATTTAAATTACATTATAGCTGTTTTAACAATGGATTTTCATGTGATTTTATATATTAGATAGAGAGTTAGAGTGTTAGATAGTTATTTGAGAGAGAGTTACATTAGTGTAGCCTAAGCCAGCAAAGCTAAGAGCGGAACACAAGCTGTATATAAATATTAGTGTCTATACATATTAGAATGATCGCTTGTACTTTAATTTAATACAAAATTTATGAAATGAATTCCATGATTTTTTTTGTACTGCATTAAAACGTTTTTATATAGGTATGTATTTCATCTCTTAAATTGCACCATATTAGTATTGCAGTTTCCTCGTCTGTAACTTTCGTATGTGGGTAATAACTTTTCAAGTATGTTATTTACTTTACTTAAAAGTTTATGTTTGAAAGTTTAAGTACAGTGTTTTCAGAAAATCCATTGTAATGTTGCGAAATGTATCCAATTAAATTTCATATAAGGCTTCATTGAGTTTTGTGTTGAGACAATATGTTCCACGCTTTCCGACAGAATTCAAAATTTTGCACATTGTGTAATGGAACTCAACACCGCGCTCAGGAGAGGCAACTCTCCTAGGGAAATTATTATCTATTATACTCAAATTATTTTCATTTTCCAGAAAAATGAAAAAAAATTATATATTCGAGTGAGAATCGAATCCACAACCATGGCCGTTACAATCAAAGACGGTCTACATGAATACAATTTTAGTATAATAAAATTATCCACTATCGGTATTTAAACACGGCCAGACACGTTCTAGCTGAACTACAAAGAAAATACTATTAAACAATACAAACATAAATAGACTATAGAGCAAAAAGCTATTAATTATAATTTTAATCATTACTTTGATACACAATGTATTGACCTATTTGCTTGTGATAACAACGTGTGCAGTTATGTTTTAGTAAATTATTCATTTGTTCATTAAAATATATTTTTCTTTTAATTATACAATAATTTTGTTTTTAATATATTTTTTTTATTTTGTATAACTTTTTTGTCCTAGGGTCAAAATACTCGGTTCCCCACTGTCGAAACGAAACGAACAGGGAAATAATAATTTAAATGCAATAATTACCTTGAGTGGGAATCGAACACGTAACCATCACGCCACAATTTTCTAGATAATATTTCTACGCGTATATTTTTATAATTTTCAAAAGAAGTTAAGACAAAGATACTGTTGTATACGTTGGAGTTCAAGCTAACGCAGTTCTCATGTAATCACGAAAGGGCGTTAAAAGTTTCCATCTGAAACTTTCTTCTTTACATTCATAAACATTTCACTTTGCTAACTTCCAATACTGTATACTTAATACTTGTGCTTTACACTCAAAAAATCAAGAGTACTTTCTCTGAATATTTCATATCAGTGACCACTCTTCTTATAAATTTTATTTTTTTATAAATATTTATATTGATATGTTCAAAATTTTAGCTACGGTGTAATTTATTTATTAATAAAATTTATAGTTCTATACGGAAATAATAAAAAAAACCATTATGAGGGTCTAACATCTAACTGTCACTAGGCGGAATGAATTATTGCTCTACGTTCTGATACGTCAAAGTACGGCGTTGAATTCCGCCACATATCAGGTCGAATTCGGGTGAAAAGTAAAAACGAAATGTCTTGATACTAACTTTTCTCTGCCTAAACTATCCGGAAAAAACCTATATTAGGTTTTTATATATTTTTATATATCGTGCATATTTTACCTACTGGTGATTTGCTAAGCTTTTTAACTTAATTTTTAACTTTTTTAGTATGGTATAAATTATTAAGAAAAGACTAACAGTAGATGAATTATTATAAATAAAAAATATTTTAATTGGTATAGAATTAAGTAATTTGAGCTCTTAGCATGTTGTGGAGTTTATCTACACAGATATCAAAATATACATAATACAAAGCTCAGATAGTAAAACTTCTCATTATATTTAATGGAAAAATCTTAAAAACTGACAATTAAGAGTTCAAAATCAAAAATATTGTAATAAAATGGGAATATATTGGTTTTATAGTACGTAAAGCTGTGTTATGACGTCCCGTATCGGCTTTTATTCAAATAAACTGTCAGTTATCAGTGAAATAACATCCTTTATTGGCTAATTTTACAGCCACTTATAGAACTCGAACGTAAGTTAATAGGCGCCTTAAGTGGTTATAAAATTTATAACAACTTTTCAAATTTTTAGGCAACGATTCATCTTCATAAATAATAAACGTTTAAATTACCCACTAGTTAAAAAATTTATGTGTTTTCTGCTTTGATCGAAATTTCGAAATGTAAAACCGATATTTTGCTGTTTCTTACTTTTAAATCGGCAAGTCTTGTTCAGGTTTACTTAAACCTTTTAGCCATAAATCTTTACAAACACATATCGCACCTTAGTAATAAAATGTGGTAAAAATATTTTGTAAATTAGTGTCCAAAATTAAATAATTATAGGGTCAGAGTATAAGACCAGGAGAATTTTGATCTTTTATTAGGCAATTAAAAATGTAAGCTGTTCAAAATGTGATTTTTTTCAATATTTATTAATTGATTTAAAGGTTGATAAAAATATATTTTAACTCAGATTTATATAGACTGAGATTATTTCACGTTTATTATGCTTTTGCTTTAAGTATAATGAAGCGAGTTTCCCTATTTATAGAGAGTAGAGATTCTCTATAAGCTTCGTTCTCATATTTCACCGAAATTTGGGAGGCAGAACCCAACGCCGCACTTTTCATAAATAATTCGTTATTTCTAGTGACGATCGAGCTAAACGCTGCACCATTGTGGTGCACCTCCTTAGTATGTACTCTATCAATTCTCAGATATCATATACCTATAAATATCGAATGCAACTATAAATAGCACTAGAAAAGTACAATATTATGTATGTAATTAACTTAATTGTTCCATTAATTTTAAATATGAGGAAAACATAGAAAATTTATTCAAATTGAAAATCGATAAGGAAATAACCGCAATGTTTAATTAAGTAATTATACAGAGTAAAAATATATAAGTAAGCGCTAGAGGCATTGCCACATAATGAATGTACTTCAAAACTAAATTACGTGAATAACTATCTAACTAGCGTTCGTTAGCAAGTTTTATTGATAAATGGATATACAAAAGATTTTTTTATAATAATTATAATATTTTATCATAGATTTATTGTATTTTTTATTTATTTAAACTTTCAAAATAGTTCGTCAGACAATAGGAGCCATTATTAAGTAATTAATAAAATATCCAAATATTTCTTTAATCTACATCATATAAACATTTGACATTACTACAATGTAAACTGTGCTACAATGGGTTCCTATCTAATTTAATTACACTATCATTATTGAAAAAACTCCTTAATATTCGACTGTACACGCAACAGTTATGGGTTCGATTCCCTCTCGGGTAAATTAATGTCACAAAACAATGTCAGTGTCAATCGTAAAGTAATTTTGTAATAAACATTCCTACCAGTGGGAAACTGTCAAACATTGTCTTACGGAGTTGTGACGTCATCATACTTTGGTATTATCTGTATTATTTTTCAAAACATATAATGTAGAATGCTAAATTGAAAGAGAAATCATCTAACGTAAATTATTTTCAATAAGTCTTCATATGTAACAATCGTGAAAGGCCGTGAATCGTGAAATCCTTCCGAGATTAATTATAATTAACCCCGGGATATTAGGGTGAATTCAAACAAACGTTTCAAAAACATAATATCATATGAATTCCAGAGTTGTATTATTTTGATTAGGCTCATACGGTTATGTAATTCCATCGTCTATTTTATAGATAGTTAACCTTTTTCTTTTATATATTATTTTTAATTACGTTTTTGTTTAATTTGTAAATAGACAATATGTTATATACATTAAGCATGGTAAATTATTTATAATAGTTGAGATTTGCGAGTCATCTTATGGACATTTTTAATATTAGCTTTTAGTCTGGTTATAGTTATTTAATGTGTGGCATTAGGTTCAACTATCACTTTGCTTTAAATAACAGAAACTAAAATGTATGTAATAAAAAAGGCAACTTGAAAAATATCTTGTAAATAAATGTTTCGAAGTCTACTCAAATGTCATTTAAAACTCGACTACTGTTTTACAAAGAATGGCCGAACACTCTTTATCTCAGTCGTTAACGACCGATACATCAGAGTTAAGGGTGTGCGATCAATATTCAATATCCGGATAGAATTCGCCTCTTCCGTTTTGCGGAGATACAAAATAAACAACTATGTATATAAATATCGTATATATTTTAGAAAATATTGACATTTTTTGTAGTTTCGAATCTGTGAATTTTATAACATAATAACAATATTTTTGCCCAAACAAGGTTTTTGTGGCTCGGTTTGACTTAAAATGCGGTGTCTTAACACTAGATCATGCTAAAGCATTAAATATGACTAGATATTATTTAGGCTATTTTGTCGAAGAAGATAGCTTCAAAAACATTTATTGAATTTCAAATATCCAATTTTATGGTAAAAGAGCCAGATTTGTCTGTTAAAATAGAATTAACCTTATAATCTATGTCTGCCTGGCTATAATAAACACATATGTACGTACTGTGTGTACTATATTTATTATATATATGCATATAAAGCAGTACGCCTGAGAGATTTAATAAGAAAACTGAGCGCTTTCAAATTTTGTGTCGTAGAGTGTATAACTTGTAGGGTCGACATTAAATAGGTACACACGCGAGCAAACTTCACAAACACTATTATTGAAATTTTCCCTCGTCGTCTAATAAACAAAATTAAAAGTTAAAGCTTCTTACAAACTGTATTCTAACTTAGTAATTAATATTTTGCTCACTTTAATTTTGCTTTGATAACTTTTTTCTTGATAAATTTTAATATGTTAATATTTTATACTAGTTGATTAGTCTTAAGTAATTTGTTATTTATTTAGATTTTAATACTAAAAGGTAATAATAAGAGATATATTATTTTCATTAACATACAGTATGCATGAATGAATAATTTATATTAGTTGCTGCTTAATCTTGCATCAGGCAGCCAGCAGCTTCAGTCTACAGGAATACGTACTCCTTCGTATTAGCTAATTTATGTTGGCTCTGCTAGAATTGCTTGCATGTCGAATCTTATCCAAGATACTCGTTAAGACGTGTTGCTAGTTGGTTAAGTTGTTAGTACAGAAATTCTACTAGTTATGTGATAGATTTTCGATTTGCATGCTATTATATTTAATTTAAATTCAGCTTTTTGTAAGATTTGAAGCTTACAATATAATAATATCTGGTTTGTAATAGGTAATTTGGCAGTAACTTAGCTATTTCATTGAATATAGGTTTTTATATATATATATATATATATATATATATATATATATATATATATATATATATATATATATATATATATATATATATATATATATATATATATATATACATATTATAGATTTTTCTATATTTCAATTAATTATAAAATATATCTAGTGAAATTACAACACAAATACTAACATTAATATAAAATATTCGACATGGATATAATCTTAACGAATTTATCTCTTAAATATATTCAGATACGATCTCGGTCAAGTAATACTGCGAGTTCGTTGTACCATCATCTCACGGTCCGTCCGACCGCGTCGCAGGTGCAACGCGTACACCTGCCGACCCGCCAACTTACCATAAAATGCGATTTCAACCTACCCCGACTGAAACAATACTATGTCTGGTCTTATGGGGAACAGGGACGGATATACAATCACTGCCGACATTAACTCAATATAGGGAACGCAGCCGATGGAATATCAGTTTGTACTGGCGCAAAAACTATCGGAATTTCACGTTTGGGATGGACTCGGCAATCAGCCGGCTGATTCTTGAACTTATTCTTAATACAATATATTTTTACTGCACTATATAAAGGCCACTGGTATATTTTAGAAATGACTGATTTAGATATATTGGTTACAGGTTCAATCCCTAATCAATGGAATATTTGTTTATATAAAAAAAATCAGGTTAAGTTTGACTGAACAAAATTATAAAAATAAATGCAAGGCAGCTCTCCGCCTTCTCTTTCGCTCTTAATTTGAATTATTAAAAATAAAATAATAAATAGTCATCGAGCAGGTGTAATAGTTAGCCTGTCTCGCTCTAACATTTTGATTTTTAACTCTCCTGCATTGCCCCGAGCGTTATTCGCTTTCTCGCAGTTTTGTTTTACTTTTGTCTGGCGTTCTTCTTGCGCTTGCTATTTGTTTATTAGTTTCGATTGAGTTTCTCTTACTTTTGGCATATAGTAAATAGTTCATGTCTATATAATATATACTTATTATGCTTCATCATGACTATAGCAATAGCAGATTTATCTGTATTGAAACAGTCCATAGAAAAAATCAATTAATATGAAAATTGAAATGTTAAAAAAGCGATGCTATTGTTATAAGAAATTACAACGGGCAGTCAAACGGATTGCGATATCAAAACATCGAATCAATATAGAAGCGTGTCCGAATCTCCATTCACAGAATAACGGGCCGTAGTTGTGTTTAAAACTTTTTCACTTCCATACCCTTTTGTTTCTTTTAGAATTGCTCTATTTACGAGCTCGACATATAACGGTTATTTCAAACTAAATTTTGGATGAGATTGTATCTGTAGGTAATTAATTAAGTCATAATAATTATTTTTATTATATGCATTTAAGATATTAGAGACGTTATTAATTTCTGCCTCTTCTATCGTTTTTTCTCAAGACTAGCGAAATTAAAATATTTTTTAAACAATTAAATGAAGAACATTTTTATGGCGTTATAATAAAGTGTATAAGTAAGTGGGTCTAGTGAACTCAAGATTTAATATGAGGAATTGAAAAGCCAAGACGAAGTTTTTAAAAGTCACGCCGCGAGTCGTTGAACAATACTCCTTAATTAAAACCTTCACCGTCAGACGTATGCCGGGGAACATACCGCATAATCATTTCAGCATAATTGATGCGGAGATATTATGATAGACTAATTTTAATGCCGTGAACTATAAAAAAAAATCACTTTATAGAACCATATATATGTACCTTTTTGTATAATAATTTATGTTTTGTTTGTGGAATGTCATAAAGTACGATGAATGTATTTATTTTAGTACATACACTCACATATTTATGTACTTTTTTCCATAGTCTCATAAATTCCAAATACATTTAGTGTCAGAAATTACCTAATTTTCATTTTAAATAAAATATAAAACCAATACTAGTAAGTAGGCATCATTTGATGATTCAAAAGTGTTTGAATTAAAAACATTCTAAACTTAAATTAACTTCTTATAAGATACTTTGGTTACTATTTTTGTCAAATTTTTATAATTATTGTATACTGACTCATTACATACTCACTTTAATGTTTTAGTCGAGTTATAATTGATACTATAATGTAATCGTTCCCACGGAAATAACTAAAAAAACTGGGATAAAAAGAGGCCTATGTCCCTTTAATACATAAAGCGTATCAAATTTAATTTTAAATGCTTAAACTTTTAAAGACTTGGTTAAGTAACAATATCTCTGCGAATAATACATTTATCATTAATAATACATTTAATTTTAGTTGATATTTTAATATTTTCAAAGCTAAGTTAGTTAAATATTTTAAAGCAAACATACGCTATAACATATATATATATATATATATATATATATATATATATATATATATATATATATATATATATATATATATATATATATATATATATATATATATATATATATATATATATATATATATATATGTATATATATATATATATATATATAACATTAACAATATAATAAAAATTAAATCACAGTTTACCTGAATGATTTATTCTATTTATAAACAATATACCTCATATTAAAAACTTCCTTACACTTTTTATAAGAAAATCAAAACCTCACGCCTTCTCATAGCTCTCGTTATAGAGTTAACAGAGTGAACATAGAGAGAGTTCTCCTCTTTCCGCTCGCTTTCGAGACATTGCATAGGCGGTAAAACAAAAATAATCCATTTGCCAGTGTGGGGATTGAACCTAAACTATCACGTTTACATTCACTGAGACACAATGACATCAGATAAAATAAAAATATATTTTATAGTAATAAAAGAAATAGCTTATAAATCAATTAGGAAAAAAGTTAATGATATAATAATATAATTACAGTCCATTATTTATCTATGGGATAAATATCGGTGTTCGTTCGTGAGATTTACTGTGGCGCGTCACGCTAACAATAGGCTTGTTCCTGGAGTGCAATGTGCTGATCCGGTGCTAGATTCATTTTGCTCTTACAACGTTCTTGCTGGTCTAGACTGTATATCTATTTAAGAATAATAATAGCTATTAATATACTTAAATTTAACTAATTTTTAAAATTATATTAGATTTGTCCAACAAGAGGAAGTAAATAGCAGTAAAAAAAAACGATTTTTGGCTATTATTAATATTTATTTCTCTTTTTCTCTCTCTTGTAACGACACAGAGTTCGGCGACTTAGCAAGCAATGTCTCGAAAATTGGGCAAAAAGCGAGGAATAGAGTCCCCTCAAACTAAGTACCCCCTGCCTACCCTGCTATATGCAGAATATCTTCTGTATATCTTCTGTAAGATCAAATAAATCATTAAATTCTAACATACAAAAATAATTTGAAGACATCGTAAATCTATCACTTCAATTCTACTTTATATCGCAAAATAACAATACTCCGGTCTTTACACGGTCTGTTCTGTTAAAGCAACGCTTACTCGCGAACAAATCAAATAAAAAGCTTTTACTTTGAAGGCAAATATGTGAGTTTATTAAAAAAAAACAAAACATAAACCGTACTCATTTTCAATTCCTGGGAAGGAGTACAACGGCGCTTTTAGCATTCACGAGGCGCCCGCGCGCGGTAGGTGTGTTTAATTTGAATTATCTTGATCTGACTGACATATTCTCCAAGAAATACTCAAAACAATAAATGCCTTAATAGTTACAAATAAGAGAAACTTGTTGTATGAAGAATATTAAGTAGCCAGCGCGAATATTCAAAGTAAACTTGCATCGTGATTGCAAATATTAAATCCTGACTCACGTTTGATTAAAAGGAGAGATTTTCGACAGGATGAATGCACGTGATTTTCTAGAATAATGACGTTTTTTCATATGGGCGGATATAATGAATTCGTGATGGGAAGGATCTGCGCGTTGATGAATACCAATGAGCACACACACACATTTAAAAACGAATAAAATATCTATTTAATCATGATTTTATTGTCTGATGTGATTTATAGCAGCCCATTCAGTGTGATCTCTTGTCGCTCGTTCTTCTTATTATCGTGTTCAACTTTGGACGCGCACGCTCAAATAATATCCCGTTTTTTATATCGTTTACGTTTTTGACGTGCAATGAATTTATCTGTGTGTTTTCGTTAGGAAATGTTTTTTTTTCTCCAATTGGACTGCAGTCAATATTTGTGTGTACTTGGGCGTAGATTTCGCTTGTACAGCAATCATTAAAACCAGGCTATTAATAAAAGATAACAAATTTGATAATTGAAATTCGAACTTTGAAGTGATAGCTATACACAATTACTTTTACAAAAGTGAATATAATATATAATAGTATATATATAATATACAATATACATATAATTAGCGTATGCATTTCGAGCAAAACTCAAAACATCGTGTTTACTGAGCTTTCTTGGAAAACGAAACGCACTATAACACTGGTTTATGGTTCCATTAAGCGATAAGCGATATACTTTGTGTCGCTAGCGCGTGTCTTTGTTCCTGACAGTTTGCACCTTGCAGCTTTGCTAATCCAGTACGGAATGCTGATCTAAATATAGAACTGTATCGCGAGATGATTGCAGTCGAACGAGTTTTGCGGTCTGTTTGCCGCTTCTGTGGTTATACATTTTTTTCTGCTCATGCACGGCTCGTTCCAGTTACAGTGTTAATTTTGTACTGGAGAGTTACTATATTTTTTACAATAAGTATTTAATATACTGTAGAACAAATACAATTCCACGATATTATTAATTTTCAGCAATGGTACATTTTTGCCGACCGTACAAAAATCACAGCACATTTATCTTCTCAACATAAACACGCGAAATCGCATCGTTCTTCTGTCGCCATAAATCATTACCATCAAACAGTCCTCCTTACGACTACGTCGCCTTTCATCGGATGCTTTCAGTCTGGCGGCTTTTATTTAATTACAATAAGTGATTCGCCTATAATTCCATCAGTTTTTCGTGAATATGAAAAAAATAAACGCGTAAATATATGGTGCTATGTTTTTCAATATGTATAAGACATATTGATTTATTACAAATATACTACTTACTTTTCTCAAACAACAAATTTAACAACAAAGTATTTTAATTTTGTATATCATTTTTTTTAAATAGAGTTGGATTCAATTATATTCATACTATTGTAATTGATATATATTTTTAAAGGTAAATAAAACTTTTGAATACATGATTAAGCTGTACCATCACAGTTGCCACGTTGGCAATAAATTGTGATTAAAAATAATGTTCTGGCGTATGGGATTCAAGTTAACAATAGGCAATGATAGAGATGTCTCTGTACGAAGATGTTCACTTGGAGGCTTTGTTAGGTTTAACAATACAATATTTTATTTGGTTGTGAGCTTTCGCTGCCCACGCCTCTGCTAATGGCCAGGATTGTATAAAGATGTAAAAATGAATGGTTCAGTTTGTAAAGGGCCAATAATAAGTTCTCACATGGCTGTAAAAGGATCATTGTTAAGATTTTTTTTCAGCTTATCGTGGGTTTTGTATAATGGGCTAGGTGTCAATCGGTGCGGGCCGGGCAGGTGTACCGTCCAGCCAAGCCAAGGGATAAAAATGGTCATAATTTAATTCTGCAGCTGCCCGTCAAGCGGCGCGGTCGAGCTCGCATTGCTTCTTCCTTTTGTAATAATGAATTCCAGAAAAATTACAACCGACAGTCATTATTTTTAATTTGTGTTCGGTTACGCTCGGCGTGAGCTGTAATTAGATGGTATTTTCTTACGTTACGCCGAATTAGCCGACTTATGTCTGTTATGATTGTATGATAGCCCCGATATGAACATTAACAAGAGATTTAAATTAAATGTAGCTCGAGGCTTTGATGCCACTTTCAAATTTATGATTTTATTACAGTAGGTAGTCTATAATTTGTTATTGAATATAATTATTTTAATAGCTATTTAGATACTGTGATTGTTTTTATTAGTGTAAAATACACTGTGTCTTAAATTATTAACAATCGGATATTGTTAAAATTATATTTAGTATGTATTCTATTATCAAATTTATATACATTATTTGTATATATTATTTATAAATATTTTATAGTTATTTAGATATTTTATGCATATATTTGCTAAGCTTAAAAGCTTCGTATTATATTTATTAAAACATAACTAATCATCTTCAAAACACTTAATAATTATTTCAACGAACCTCGTCGCGAGTTCATTACCCTATGGACAGATCTATATATCTAGATAAACAGATAGATAGATGATATATCACATATTTTCATATTGAAATTGTTTTAATATCAGTATGAAGAAAATGTCTTGGAGGCGTGCGGCTCGCAGCGCCCACCGTTAATCTCCTTTGAATAAAACATAAGATGCTCGATAACGTTCTATTAGGGTTAAAGCATATTTAATACGAGTACAGCTTTCTATTAACAATATGGGGTGTTCACCATCGTCTCGGCGTAATCTCTACGCACGCGCGCTTAATGCTGGAAGCTTTTGGAGAAAGCTTAATTAAATCCTAATAAAAGACTTGTACAAAAAGGGGAATTTATAATGATATATTAATAATTAAAATAACATATCTCCTACTTTGCATTTTTTAGTTTTTTAAGATAAAATTTGAATATGCTTGATAAATCAATCAGAATTAATTAGCAGATAAAAAACTGTTTATGGTATTATTTTAAAAATAAATTTGAGCATAGATGCTTGTGTACTTTCCATATTATAAGTACGAATATATATGATAGTAATAGTGGGTGATTATTATTAAAATGGTAATAAATGTACACGTTGCTTTGAGTAAAATCCTTTCATTACATGTTTATTATATGCAAGATACAAATAAATTAAATCAAATATACCTTAAAAGGAAAAATTATCACATTGTTAATTTGTGAAATAACTTTTCAATTGTAAATTAAATTCAGAATTAAGATAGTCTTTTACAAATTCATAGAATTTTAATTTTACTATAAGCTTTTATGAATGGTATTTATTTATACAATTTGATAAGAACATTTGTAACTAGTACTTAACTAACACTGATATATTCAACATTATTTGCTCTTAAGCAACGTGTCCAAGTCCAACGTACACTGATGAGAATACCTATATAAATGAAATACTCGTATATTATATACACGAAGTCTACTAGATTACGTATCAAAGGTAAACACCAACTAAGTAACGTTCTTGGATTTAGATGTAATCAACAAACGGATACATTTCAATGCAGCGCTTCGTATTTGATAGTTTATCTTCAATAATTATGCGTTAGTCTTCTTAATAGGATATTAAATATTAATATATGTAAGGCGTCGTTCGCACAATCTCATCGTTTCAATTAACCCACCCACGTATCACATAAACCTCCGATCTTTGTACGGCTCGATCAATTTGCTTTATCTCTCGGTACCTCTTATCGCCGAATAAAATATTTACAGCACAATAAAAGTCGTCCCGAAATAATAAACCTCATAACTGGATAATGAAAGTTTGGGACATAAGCTACGGGGCGATATCAGTTTCGATGTTACGTTGTTTGGTTTGTAATATATCTTTACTTTAGCTGAGTCTAAAATTTGATAAGTAAATTTGATAATTCATCGTTATTTACGGAGCTTTGTTTTTAATATATATTTATAAATAGAAAAATTTGAATATTTAATTTTTAATGACAGAAATATTGTGTACAACATAAATACAAGCACTATTTAAAAGTAATTCTCTCTAAAATTAAACGATAGATAAAAGAATGCGCTTTAGTGATTCCAAGCTAACAATAAATATAGAAACAGTAAAGCAACAAACAAAATAAGACGGTAGATACTTGATTAAAACGTTCATAGGAACAACGTAGTGAATACTGAATGTTTTGCTTCCGCATTAAGGAATTCTTATTGTAGTACAGTAAGTAGGCAGTGCACGTCACGAGCCGAGTGGGCGGTGCAACCCCGAGCCGAGGGTGGCCTACAATTCACTAATTCGCTTTGTTTGCTCTATGTTTCCTATATCGTGACCCACATAGAAAAGATTATTGTTAAATTTATTAAAAAAAATAGCTTTACGCCTAATTTTTCATACTTAAACTACTTGCGCTACCTAGTGCAAGTAGTCTAGGCATCCTAGGGAACCTTCCTTGGGCGTACGCAGGCCACTCAGAGGGAACCTAGTTATATGAAGTTGACTTTGTGCCTAATTTTTGACATATTGTGTATTGAGTAGCGAAATCGAAAACATATCTTTCACAAAAGTATAATTATGAATGACTAGGTTTTGTTCGAGTGTCATTCCTATTCCGTAGACCGTTTAACGCCAATCCTATTTCTTACTACATTAGTCGATGTTATATTAGTTCAGTGCTCATTGTACTGGAAACATACAAATAAAATAATTATTGTATTTACACTAGATATATTAATATTTATATACGACAGTTACAACCGGCGTATCAAGTGATATCAAAATGCTAAATGCGTAGTAGTTATTTCATATATAAACATTGCCTTATTTATTTTTAAATTATTTAAACGTGAATTAAGTACGAGTAAAAACTCATTTAAAATTCCATGTTTATTTAAATAGTGTCATTCATAATATTGCTATGGCCAGCACGTTTATAAAACTAATCATACCGGATTCACTGCTAAAGAGGGAGTTATTGTGTCTTTGAAAATTTTATGTTAATACATATTACACCTGCCGAATAAATTTAACCATTGGTTAGTGATTAACAGTTTTAGACGATTTTCAACTTTATGATAGCATCTCGTGAAGTAAGCTGTACACTGTATCGCCGTGACCATGTTTGAACTGCGAGTGCACTTGACTATGTAAACTTATTTATATAAGCGCACCGCTAGAGGTGTTATGTAAATTAAGTTGAATGCAACTATGACAAGCACGATTATCAGATTAGATTTATTTAAATACGTTTAAAATATTAATTTGTTAAACATATTAAAAAACAATAATAATATCTACTTTCTATTACTGTGCGAATATAATCATGTATGGAGATACACAAGAAGTAAATTTTACGGTAAAAAATAAATAACATTACACAACAGGAGGAACTAAGGTTGAGAAAATAGCGGCATCTTAAGAGAATACTGTTAAGTTTGATATTGACGGGGCTTATTTTATCATATCAAGCACTATCAAAGTATCCATTCGCCTGATTATCGTAATACGAGAAAAAAGTTTTAAGTTATCGCTGCTGTCAGTAACGCTAATCTTGCATCTCGTGGAATGTCCGGGCGGTTGTTTCGTAATCGTCACTGAACGCATTATTACCCGTTAACGTGGTGTCGAAACGTTTGACAGTTTTACTGTTTATTTAGTACTTATGTGTGCCTAATAAGTATGAGAGCCACTATAACTATTAAAATAAAATTTCAAATTATATTGTTTTTGTAAATATAGAAATAATACTAAATATTATTAGAGAATTCTAAAAGCTATTTTTATGATTGTACATCATTCATCAAGGTAGCTACTTCAAAATTAATTTTTCCAAGCAACTAATAAGATATTTTCGATCTCTAGAAATTGAACAAAAAATATCGATCTAACATTTGAAACATGATAAATGATTCAAAAAGCAGTCGCTGCGATAGTTATAAATCGACTGAGGCTATCTCAGCGTAGCCAACCATTTGTGTAATTAATATTCTGGTTCTGTTTAACTTGAAAGAGTAAGGAAATCTAGATTATCATTGTATATTAGAAAGGAGTTTCTATACTAAACAAAGTTTAATTAAGACTTATTAAAGATTAATCTAGTTCCAAAGATATTAAAGCAATGAATAAATAAACTAAGAAATATATTAAGTAGTAAATCTAAGTAAAACTTTTGGAAGATGTCTAAATACATATAAGTATTGGAAATGATATTTAAATATAGTCATTATATCTCACATATAAAAGTGCTGCATATCAGAAGCATAAAGCTAAAATTACAAGGTAGCTTTAAGTAGTGCTGTATATTATTTGAATAATGAAATGTCTGATTTCGCTTATTACACACTGTCCATATGTAGAACATTGACCCTATAATTTGTTAGTATTGATAGACCGACAAACAAAGATTACGCTCGCCAGATTCGTATGACCAGATATATATCTATTTATATTATTCGAATAGAGCCGGCAATCTATAAATGATGAGTTTCATTTCAGATTAGATCATATCCTACATCGCGAGTGATTGATGGGCCCCGTTCGAAATTACTTAGTAATTCTATTACAACTGCCGTATTGTTTTCTCGCTCAATTATCATCGTATTAGCATGCCTAAGCTTCTATTGTAAGTGATTCTATTAATATTCTTACTTACGTAAGTAATATTTGAAAGCTTTAGCGATTTGAGATTAGGAAGCTTTTGTGGTGACTTGTATCAATTGAAACTTCATTTAAGTTTATTTGTGAACTTGCGCGATGATGTCTTGACCGGTTAACGTTTGTTGTCAATGGCAAGTTAACCAATGAATATATTATTTATTATATCTCTACAGTGACTGAGCACAAACATTGAATCTCTGGCGTGATTAGAATGTCCATTGTTTATAACATGTTTTATTTATATTATAAACAGTTTGGGGAACAATTACAATACAACAATGACGCATCGTTTCTTGAAGTACAAATCTCGTTTTTTTTTCATAGTCATTCGAAATTAAAATAACAAATTAGGTATTCTAAGCTATTATACGATTGCTACTGATTTTTTTAAGCATAATAAAGATGATATGAATATGAATGATAAAGCTATCACGTATAGTAGGGTAGGCAAAATAAATCCTTTAGGACAAGCCACAAACTTTTGAAAAATCCGCCCTATCGAGACATTGCGTAGAGTATTTCCCGCTGGAAATGAGAATAATTTTAAACATATTAAATACCCTGAGTGTGCTTCGAACCGAACACCATCATGAAGTCATAACAATTATCTATTTTTGTTTTAACCGGATGAAATAGTAAATAATCGGTATAATTACTTCTAATTCAACAAAACTACACAAATGTATATTTCTTGTCAGTCTCATTATAATATTTTAATTATTCTGAATTAATTTAATTTTCCATCCAGAAATTTGAGACACCATTAATGATCATTATGAGCTAAATAGCTACAACAATTTGAAAGCTGTTCGATAAAAAGTCGTTTAATGATCCTTTAATATCTTCAAGCTAATTTATTGTTGGTTCCCATTTTTAAGTTCTTTTTGTACTTTTGCCGTTGATGATTAATTACACTATCAAAATTGAAGTTCGAATATAAAAGTATTTAAAAAGCTCTTCTTATAAACATTTGTATTTTATAATTAAATTCTACTAAATCGCAATTTATAGGCTTTGTTGAAATAACATGTACCTATTGTATCGGGTCTATGAATAGAAATTGTGAAAACATTAAAATGAAAATCCTTTGCCGTTTCGTTGCATATAAAGGAATATCCTAACAACCTCCTAGTGAACGGAAACAAAAAAAAAGAAATCCATGTTGAATATCGAAATGGGACCACACACTCGCTCGCCTGCGCACATCTCTTGTTAGTCTAATGATATGCACATTTATTTGAAATCTCCGAGGTTTATACGGTAGATACATACATACATACATACATACATATATAGATGCAGTTATGTTTTGGATTATTTAGACGCTTTATATAATAAAAAAAGTAAGTTTACATTAACGATCTTTGTATTTCTGTTAAGCTAAGTAAACACCATTTTAATACATTTGTATTTGACAATAACATTTGCATGCAAAGTAAGCTGGAAATCGTTTCGAGGAAAACTACCCCTTTCCTTTGAATACAGGCCAAATTATCGTGTAAACTGGCACAGCGCCTGCTTACTAAACTTCTATTATATTTAATACTAATAAATGTCTGTAGAATATAGCAAAAACACATTAAATATCTCACAGCATTCATAACGCGAAGGTTGCAGGTTCGATGCTCAACGGGAAGGAATAAAATCTTTACTAACAATTTCTTGTTACTAAAGATTTTATTCCTTAGTATAGAACGGATTTTGATACAGAACGGAATTTCTTAACTAGGCTTGTTCTACTTACCCTATTGTACGCGGGATAGAGCGTGAAGCTAAAAAATAATCATAATATGATATATAAAATATTAGTAAACAATAACTAAAACTCATATAAAAAATTTTGTACTATATAAAATAAAATATTAATTCGTTTGTTTTATGCACAAAGCAAAAAGCTGACAATAAGAAAAGTATAACTTTTAATTTGATATTCAATTCTTTATAAACATGTATTTATAAAACAATGTCATTTATATGGCTTATGCAAATAATGTAACAAAAACAAAACACATTCATACATCTCATACCAATTATAGCATATAACAAGCAATTCGTTTGTACATCCTGTGGATCGGTCACGAGTATTGTAAAAGTCATGGCATGAACTTTAAATACTGTTATGATATTAGACTTTAGTTACTAAGTTTGTATTTAAATGCACCGCCCAAGGCGTACTGCATGTTAAACAATGATAATTTCTACAGACTCCCAATGATACAGTAGAGTAAAATGTTGTAAGGTTGTACCGAAAAATAAACTTTATAGTACTAGCTATAAAACAACTGTTGCGTGGTCGTGTGGTATGTACACACGCTGTGTAGGGTGCATAACTATTCACTTCTCTAATCTGCATATGGACGAACCCAACCAACGCATCTTATCTAGTATTTGGCATGCAATTCTATGCCCCAAGCAGATATGTACGCCCTAATTAAGTTTAAACAATTACAGCGTACAAAATAACTTCAACTTTTTAATTTTCCGGTCTAAGCAGAATAAAGTCCACACAGAATTTCATTAACAAAGCCATTATTTTTTACAAGTCGACGTTATTATCCAAATGATATAATATCTCGTTTGAATTTTACAGCTGCGTTTATTATACACGTTCGAGTTTTATAATGTTTGCAAATAAAGACGTCAGCGTTTTCGTTATTAGAGAGAATAAATATTCCACAAACAATAAAAACGGTCATAATGTTATCTAGTTATAAAGCGTGATGGATGATTCGGCAGGTACTCCCAAGGAAAATAGATTTTTTTTCATATTTAATAGAAAAAGCTACACCCAAACATAAACACGTCTATTATTCGGTTAACAATAGCATCCCAAACTGGTGAAGCGAATTCGAATCAGTTACGGCTGTTTAACATTCTTAATCGTTCTTTTTGTATTCAGTATCAATAGCCGTTAATAACAATTTCATCTCATTAATAAAATCAGTGGAGCAGGGGAGGAAGCTTTTACCATCTAAAAGCTTCATACACGTATTTTTCGTTTGTTGTAACATACATTAATACCATTTAATGTTTTCACTCCAGTCGAATAATGTTCCGTGACATAAAAAGGGGTTCTCTGTCACGGCACGTGTGTAATTATTATATGTTCCCCTATGATTAATATATTAAACAAAATTTCCATTATATTACCGTACGTACCGTTTAGCATATTTTAGTAATTAACCAAAAATGTATGTAAAATAAAATTTTAATAGTATTTGAATTTATTCACTAACCTTATCATTTTTTAATAAATAGTAAATATTTAAACGTTCTATAAAAATAGTTTTTCTATATAATAGCTAACCAATTTTCACGCTTCATTGCAGCTATAGAAATTCCCATCAGAACTCATATTATTCATCTTTAGAATTTTTCCGCATCCATAATTGTGTACTGCTAATTTATTTCGACGTCCGCACTACCGCAGACCCGTTTAGCTTAGAAAAATTAAGTAATTCATTCAGCATGAAAGGGTAGACTGTATTTGACGTAAAAAAGCGGGGTATGAAGCCATCATTGGAAATAGACGCGCATGGCTGGGTCCCAACGGGCGGCTGCCTCGTTCAACCGTCGGACGCATTCTTATTCCGATGTTTAGATAAACATTAATAGGTCCCTATTCAACTCTAAGTTCCCTTGTTTCAATTTATCTGAACAACGATTTATATGTGTTATTTCAATGCGTTATCAAATGCGTTTCCTAATTAAACATGCGGTAGTATTTGATGCTATCTGTACGGACGCGGCTCAGTTTAGGTTTGCATTTAACATAATTAATTATATGTGGTGTGCATACAAAATGTTTATTTTTGGTATATAAAAACGTGAATGGGCTTTCGTAGTTAAAATTTTTCCAGTGGAAATGAAGGATCTGTGTCAAGTAGTTCCACATAGCTTGAGTTTTCGTTGTTAGCAGCAGCCACACGAGTGCTGAGTAAGCAAGCTAAGTCGGACGAACTCGGCGGCTAATGAAGATATGCGAGCGCACTCGACCGTGTAAACAAGCGCGGCCCGAGGCCCTGTTTCTGTTTGCTCCCGCGGGATTAGTAATTTAAAAGTCAATGCGGACACTCGAAAGGGTCAATCGCATTGCGCTCTGAGTATTGAAAACAGATACCCTTTTCTGTATTCCGGTGGTAGCCCGTGAAAGTTATAAGGGCTGAGTTGTTGAACTATGTAATTGACTCGGCTCTGTGGTCGCAGGCTTTGTTCGCTAGCCGGCAGATAATCGAAAGCGCCTCTGGTTAGCCCCCAATGACGAGAGAGAAACAATACGAAGTTGATATGTGGACTCGCCAGACGGTCCCTTGTTTGATTTACAAAGAGCTATTTGCCCGAAGACTACCGTAGGAGCAGGAAATTGTGCCCAGCCGACGGTTTCGACTACGCTAACACTTGTTCAATTACTTCCTTTCAACAGTTTAACTGTTAAACAAGTTAAAAGCAATCGGTCTAATAATGTACGTCATCTACGAACTTCTGTGACTTGACAATCTCCGTGTGACGTGAATTAGTGTAGCAGAAACCAATATGTTACGTCAAAACAAAAGAAAAAAAATGAAACTAAGCGACATGACGCCGCTTATAAAATAGACAAAAGTATTTAGCTTCAACACGGATAGTGAGCTATTTAAGTCTGAAGCGGTCCTCGTGCCATTAATTTTATTTTCTCGCACAAAACATGTCGGCTGTCGCAACGCATTATGTCGGGAGCGCCACACGCAGTATTCGAACAGTGTTTTATTTTGGTCAAACGTGGACGTTCCCAATGATTGACTTATCCGGGGGTAATTTGAGAGGCACTCGCATGGAGAGCGGTCGCGCGGAGTACGGAACATCCCGCTACCACCTCCAGGAGGTAACTTAAAACCTCTCGAACGCCAAGCATCAGCGGTGACAGGTATTAAAATAAAGTCCCTTTAATGTTACCGATGCATATATTAAAGACAGATACCAAAAGTGCCGGAAATGTTAGATTGGTCGACTACAATTTTTGTTTAACGCCTTTTACGGAAACGAGATTTTTTTATGAGGTCATATATTTTTGCTTATAGCATTGCTTTATATTATTATTGTATATATATGCTTGTTATTATTTATATAAAAAATGAGTTACTTTCTTTTATTCAGAACGAGCTTGTAGGCTCTACTTTAATGGACAGGTTAAGGTTGCTACACCGGCTGTTTGTGTTGTACTCTTAACCATTTACTGTAGCTGGCCGTAATCTATCTTAGTTAGAAGCGAAGTACCTATTCTGTTTTGTTTACCAGAAGAAAATATTGACGGTCCCTTGTGATTTAAGTCGTTTTTGAAGACAAAACCAATACGGGCGTAACATCTGCGTGTTGTCTTTTTCAAATGGCCAGGAAAACAACGTAATTTAATACTATCGTCTGAACAGGATGAACCGGGATGAAATGAACAAATGCTATTGTAGTGATTTAAATAGCAACAGCGACGTGACTTCCAGAAATAATCAATGACACACGTAGAGAGTACGAGCTTAGCGAAATGAAAAGAAAATAAAAACCACGATTGTTACACCGTTAGCTGGCTTAACGCATCACCATATTTCAATCGCATAGCCCGCTTAGCTACCAAAAAGAGCATCGAATTTATTACAAAGTACGCATGGTACGACCCCTACCTATTATTTATGGCATTCGGTTGGTCTGTCACAAAAAATGGACGGGTGCTTCGAATGTCTCAGCGGGTAGCTGTAGAATGTTAGCTGCAATAACATGTACTTCCTTTAGACTTAGAAAGAACAATATTCACGTTATATTATATAGATACTTATGACCTTCCTACTGTTAGAAAAACCAGTAAGTGTATTTATTTTTTACTGGTATTCATGTATCAGTAAGTAATCTGGATTTATAGAATACATTGCATTGGAGATATATTTTAATGTGAGCCATGTGGTGGCAAATGTGGGAACCCCGCCAAGACATTGCCCCACTAAATGATTTTGTTACTCTATTGTTATGTTGTTACAACGATGTATTTAAATTCAATAGTATCTACTATTTTTCAATGTGTTTGTTTCATTTAGTTTATTCAATTTTATTATTTTAGGTAGGCTTTATATATAAAGTTTTATATAATATTTAATTAAAAAACACACTTTTTGTATATCTTTTCATTTATACTTATACTATACTATTATTGAATAGATATTAAAAGCTTGTTAAGCCCAGGTGTAAGCTCTTCACCCCACTCACTTGACAAGTACTTTAAAGATTAACCGGAAACGCTAAAAAATTGCTTCCACAAATCCACACGCCGAGATGTCATTGAGTCTCTTGAATTAAGAAAAGGAGCGTACTATGCACAATCCGTCTAAAGCCTCTTTGTTGTGTAAGAATACTCAAAAGCTATTATAAAAGGGAGTAATTATTGTAAATCATGAAAAGTAAAAAAATAATAAGACATCTGCATTTTACACTATAGACATTGAACAAAGCCAAGGCTGGTTCGAGTGTGATCAATGTTAATCCCGAAATCGAGACAAATATCACGAATTGGGCCGGCGGCTATCTTCTCACGTTTGTTGACGACTTAAACTGTGATAATATTTATTAAATGGTTCACTCGAGCCGAACGACAGCTATAAATGGGCCTGTAAGACCATTAGGCGTCTCGTAAGATTTACTATACTTGGTGACCACATTTTTTCCATGTGTATTTCGATACCAGCCGCTTTGGAGTTTTTAGAATTTTGACTGTGCTATGTTTATAACTATTTTACTCGTAATTAGTATTTATTACAACCGGGCTTCGGCTTTGGCCCAGAACGAGATGATCTCGAGTTTGAAAGCGGTTTCAAAGTGAGTAATGTGGTCAAGGGACGGACGAGTTAAGCAATTAAAGCGGTTCTCGAATGAGAATGCCGTCCAAGATGCGGCGACCGATAAGCAGAATTCATGTAAAGACATACTATAACATAAAATATGTACGTATTAAAAAAATATAAAATTTATTTTAATATTTAAAATTCATTTAGATCTTCAACTATAGGTAGATTATCAACTTGATTTCGCGAATTATTTTTAATTAGACTGTCCAGCCCACACAAATCGATGGCGTGTTGAGGACATTGACAAAAACAGCAGCTTCTGTTGTGAGAATTTGCCTGCCATCTGACGGAAACACGATACTACGAAATTAATGTGCTACTTAACGCTCAAATAAACTGGCGCGCTTACCCCCACCGACCCATCGTTCCATATAAATCATATGATAATTGAATCATATGCTGCGTGTCAAAAGTAATTAACGAAAGCTGCGATACGCATCTGAAGCCACATGTGCTTTTTTAATAAAGTCTCGACCCGGCTTCCTCTCGCACACGCGACTCACTCAAGATAACATCAAGAACCATCTTTAATATTTATAAAATGAAAATTATTACTCTATTCACTGAATAATAACGACTTTATTATATTAAGTTCATTGTAAAAGTAAATTGAAGTATGGAGATGCTGCGGGACACTAAACCAATTGCTTACGCAGATGTGATGACATTTTTTTTTCTTACTATGGCTGCTACATTGATATTTATGTTCAGAATGGTATTAGAGGCAGCTAAATAGTTTATATGTATGTATATATAAATAAAATTTAAACTTTTAAAACAGATGTCCATGTCAAGGTATCATAAACAGCAGGCTTTTAATTTTATATATGTGCGTTTGGTGGTTTGCGGTTTCAGTAAATCATGATACATAGTTATAAAATTTATATTAAAATAACAAGTGAGGAATTATGCACGTATATTTTAATGTTTCATTATATAAATAAAATGAGCCTAATCTAATATAAATAAAAGAAAGTATTCATATATCGAAGATAAATAATTTTTTAAGTACTAAATATAAATATATAAGAGCATATTAATAACCTGAACGATGTCTAAGACGAGCTATAAAATGTTCCACAAGCGTATACCAATCACTTTAATGTAGCTACCATAAAAAAAAAACCTTTTTGCCATTCGCTATTCACATTTCTTCGGGATGTTTTCTCTTAATGAAATAAGGAGTACACATTGAACATGTTGAATGGCAACTAATGTTCTGTGAATAATTTTACGTAAGACCCGTGTCTCATCTATCTATAGAAACGTAATTTTTTGTTTAGCATTTTTTATCGCGAGATGAAATATTAAAGCTATCGCGTGCCCTCTCCAACCTGTAATGAGGCTCTTGGGAATATGAAGCAATATCGTAATACTCACCTTGGCCCCGGGGTGACAAATACAGGGCATTCGCTTGGAACTGTAAATAATTTATAACCGCCTGCGCTTCACCGCGACGCGACAGGTCTACCTACCTCACCGTGGTGACAGCCCGGGCGACGATACATTCAATACGCAGTTATAAACTGTGTGACGGACGGACTTGTCAAATCTATTAATCTCACATTATATGCATAATATTAAGTCTTCGTAATTTGATATAATATTTAAATTTACTATTGAAATCGAGAAAAATTAATACTCTGCGTAGAATAAAATTACTTGCAAACGAAGTACTTCAAAGGTCTTTACATAAATGATATTTCTTTGAGTACTCGTAACTAATATAGCATACTAAATGATGAAACGTGATGAAAATTCATTTATAAGTTACACGAGGATCAAAGGTGATGAGTGGTAATAACTATTTCATCTTCAAAGCTGTTGTTATATACACATTAATGTATTAATTTATTTCGTCCTGGAAACAATCGTGTTCGCTAAGAGCTTCCAACCTGAAAGTTGAATATGAAAGAGCTCATAAAATGGCCATAAAGAGTGGTGAAGAGCTTTAAGCGAGCTTTTAGAGTGATCGGCACTTTTATTTGTGTGGTGCAGCTGTTTTAGAGCGTTAATAACTTAATTCGTCAGAGTTGACGGCGCGGAAGAGGATTTCTAAACGTCGCGTCGGTATACTGGCTACATGTGTAGGCGCCGGGAAATGTAGCGATATGTTAGTTAGTAAAGACTTATTCATAATTTATAGTAGAATAATATTTGTACGTTATGAGAATATTATTCATTTATAATCACTTATTAAAATTAAGCCTAATGAAACATCTATAATGACAATACGATCTATTTATAAAATAATCTACTAAACATTAATTAATAAATGAATAATAATATTTATTAATAATAATATATAAAACGTAATTAATTTTCAACATAATTATATACTCATCATTAAGTTTTAACCACTACACACAATATTTCCCTTTTCCCCTAAAAAGAAATAACATTATATAGGATGTAAGTCTTAAAGAAACGTGTGCTCTTAAGTCCATACTATTTTTAGCCCGTCTTTACATTAAGTGTCGCACTGTCCTTAAAATAAATGGACTTTTAGTTTCCGCAGAACCATTTGTGTTTATCAATGCTTCTTTAGGAGCTTAGTTATTGACTGCTCACACGGTAGCTATTTTGGGTGTAGCTTAAAAGGATAATCGTTGTAACACCCTTGTCGATCTTAACAGTTATATCAATCAACATGGTTGTTACGGGCAAAAGTTTTAACTTATCGCTTGAGTATAATTTTTATTGCCTCTCACATATATATATATCCAATATGTTGCTTTAAAAATAAAACTTAATTACATTAAGTTTTTATAAAAATCTTTGTAAAATGTCATTGTTACTTAATTAACGAGTAATAACAAGAAATACTTATTGTAAACACAAAATTACAACAAGCAGACTGTTCAAAATTATTCTTATGAGAACTGTCATCATATTCGTTTTTATTTCTACATACAAATAAGAAATTGTAATAATAACTTACATATATGGAAATATAATGCCAATTGCGTTCACATTAAGGACTTGATTCCCATACTAGTTTCTCAGGCCACGTCCACGCAACTTCAAATTTAGATGGTCTCACAATTCTCTTCGACGCTTGGATGGAAGCCACTTTAAAACTTGTCAAGTATTGCTCACCTTATTTTTATAAGGCAAGCCAACATTAAATAGACAAGTACTCTTAAGTAGTTAAGCTCTAAATAAATTGTTAAATATTTTCTTTTAGTTCATAATGACCATCTGTTACTCATACAGTAAGTATGTATATTTAAAAGAATTTGTTACGTATATATACGTATAATAATATATCTATATATATACGTATATATATATATATATTTATTTATTTATTTATTTATAAAGTAATGTAGTAAGTATATTGACTTACCCGAGATGAGAATAGAATAGCAAAGGCTTCTTCCAGTTGACTACCATTTATGCGAATTTGTAAAGAAATGAAATTCAACATATCATACTAGACTAGTTAAACAAATAGCATAACATAGCAAACAAATAGTATAACAATACAATTTGTAAGTAATAAATCTTTTAATTGAAACCAAATGCTAATAAACGTTCTAAATACATCAAAGAAGCTACTTAAAGCATCCATACGTATTCCAGCGTGGTAAGCACTAATTGGAGACATATCTACAGTTTTAGCTCAGGAATCGGCAGTTCTTGTTTGATTAAACGCTACGGGAATACTCAAATAGCAACCATTTCGCTGTATTTCAATAGGCACACCCATCTCTTAATTAACGAAACTGGCACACTGCTCGGCTCTTTTACGTGAGAAAATATAGTAGGTGCCTTGCAGTGATCGTTGAAAGTTTTTCGTTCTACCATTCATAATTCAACATTTTCTTGAATAACGATAAGCTGGGGTTCAAGCTATAAAGCTATTACCATGTATAGATACACAGATACTAGTTTCATTTATTTATTTAATAAAGGAAAAGCCTACAATTTATACTATTATTTGCAATTGTATTTTCCTATTAATATTTGTCCTGAGGCTGTGTTTCCCAAAATAGAGGCAATATTGATTTCGGATTAATGACATTAGTTCTATTACATCCCTTCCTGCATTTATTCGCCCAATATGTGAACCGCAAGAAAATCTCATTAGGTAAGAAAAAGCTCTAAAGATTAGTATAGTAATTATAACAATATATTTTCTTTACTACTTAGTGCAACAATAAGGTAACTTCTGTTTATATAGTCAATCATGTAAGTGTAGTTTTAAATAGGTTATGTCGAAAGATAGTAAAAATTATTGCTTTTTTTTAGCTTCACGCTGTATTCCGCACATAGAAGGGTAGGCAGAGGGAAGCGTAGGTAAAAGGAACCTAGTGTCAATACCCTATGTCCCCCGCTTTTTGCCTTTGATGCCAGAGCGAAGAAAATGAAAATATTTAATTCTCCCCGAATGGAAATCGAACTCACAAAGCCACAAATGGTTGCGTTTACTGGCTCAGATACTGTGCCTCTGCGCTATTACGGTCTTCGGTAAAAAAGTTATAAATTAATAATAATAATATTAAAACAAAAATAATAAATAAGTATCATGGAACATTTTCGTGACTATAACTGTGATCTGCCATACAATACGTAATTTGTAATTTCTTCAGACAGATACTTAGCAAGCATTGATATGTTCGAAACTGCTCTTAATTAAATAAATTAATAACTAATTTAAATATAAAAAAATAACAACAATTGTTTAATGTCAATATTGTTTTAGTGTGACACAATGTTTCAAATTCAATTTCATTTAGACACGAAACTAACCGAGTCGTAATACATGCCAGTTTTCTGAAAGTAGGTACATATATGCCACTTGGCCTGAATTGTTAAAGGGACAATGAATGGTGTTATTTAGAGTAACCTTGTTAAAATAAACATAACGGTTGTGCGTAAAGGAAGTAATTAAACATTTATGTGCGTCTACCAAATTCGTTAAAGCTTCAACTTATATTCTTACTAGCAATTTGACTGTATAAATTAACTTATTCTTGAGTTAACTAAAATATGTCCAAAAAAGTTTTTATTATAATTTTTTTTAAAATAATAATAATGTGATTGTATTTGAAAAAAAAATAAGTATAATGTTATAGGACGAAGATTGCGCGTTCGATCTCTATATAGGATAAGCAGTTATCTGATTACCCAGGCATACGACTTAATTGTTTAAACATTGTTTCATCCATTCTTATGATGTATAAATGAAAAAAATATGTTGTTTTTTAATATAAGTGCAGTAATATTATTAAATCATTCGGCGTATTCCCTAGTAACTTGTGATTTATATTCTCAATAGAAAATAGTAATGTTTGCCTCAACTAGCCTACTCAAGATCTTTGTCCATTGGTAGAAACTTTAGTTTACGAGTTCCGATTGTATTTCACCTGAATTATTACTATATAAAGAGTTAATCCGTACCGTATAAATATCGCGACTTGACAGCGGATACGGAACCTGATAAGAACTATGTGGTAATATTGTGACTGTCGCCGCCATTGTAAAGTTAATATCAGAATCCAACAAAGACCTAGTCTTGATTCCAAAACGAATAAAAGTAGAATGAGCGAGCGCGCGTCAGATTATAGGTATAAATTATTAGGTACTTTTGTTCAAATCGAAAGGCTGGCCGCGACCCATTCAATTACCCGGCTCAAGGAGTGCCGAGTTTTTCCCGATATTTGTGTAAGGGATTAGTCCCGGGATATCTGTTTCGGTATCTTCGTAAGATAAGTACGAATATATGTCAACGTCGGACAACTAAGCCGATTATTTTAAATGTATTCACTTCCTTAATGGACGTCGTTTTTCACCCGCGCCGCGACTCTTATTGAAGATTTGGTTGATCCGGCCAATGACTGGATGGTATTATTGCTCATTTATCCGACATTTATTAAATTGTCTCTCCACTACCAGTAAGAGGATAATGAATATTAAAATTTTGACTGACACTACACTTTGATTCGTAATATCAGAGTACAATTAAAATTAAGTTTTAAAATAATATATTATAATCCAACTTCGAGTTAAGATCGGTTTATTTTTCAGTGATCAATTACTCTGCTGTCAACTTTACTTCCATAATGTAGAAATCTAACACTATGCTTTGTTTATGCAGACTTAGTAAAGCTTCATCATAAATATTTCCATTATATTCAAATTTTGTTATATTTTAAATGTTTTGAGATCATTAAGACAATTTAATGTGTTTGAAATGCAATAATTTTATTTGCTTCTTTGCAAATATTGACTTAAGGCATAAGTTGAGTAAGCTTAATAATTAGTATGTTACCAATGTGCGCAATGCGCCTTAAAATGTTGTATAATAATAATAATAATAATATTATTGTGTCCAAAAAAATAAATATATGAAATCACAACAAACAACTAGATCGACAAGGAATGTAGCAATCCCCGCCTAAATGACGATTAGATAGAACATTGTAAATAAATTATGAATATTATTGAAACCAACTATACAAAGGTTTATCTTGGAGTGGAACGAAATGACATTTATTACTATGATAAGATGTCTTACTTCGAAAAGCTGTATTGTATTTTATATAGTACTAGCATTTGATATAAATGAAAATATTGCGTAACAAAAGTACACTCGCCCACCTGCAAGAGCATTGACAAATGCTCTCGGAGGCTCTACGGTACTTTCAAATAACAGATTCATATACACATATTCTACATTTGATTGTACTAAAATATTTTTTTTTATAATAAAATATATACTAATTCGAGTTTGAAGTATTTTTGTGTAATAATTTTGTAAATTATTCAATTATCGAGGAATATGCCGTTAATTATTTTTATATAACTCACAGTACCTGCGAACAGAACTGCCGGGTATCTAGAATGTGTCATGTGTACGAAAGCCAATTTAGATATCAATTAAATATTTTATTTATAATTAATTAATCTTTTGTGTTTTCCGATTATAGCTGGATGCTTATATATGCAGTTTATATCAGATTAAAATATCAATGAACAAGAATTAAACTTACTTCCACCTAAGAGTACATAACTCTAAAGAAAAAGTGTTTATTAGTATTCTAACCATGACATCAATCACAGGGAAGTGGAGCAATTTTGCAAGAAAAATCTTATGAAATAATTTTTTGTGATAAAGCCTGAACGCCAGCGCCGGTAATAGAGGCCTTATTTTAAAAGCGAGCTTCGTGTCTAATCTGCCAGGTGAAAGGATGTTATTATTACTACAAATATGTTTCATATTTTTACGCGTACACCTGCGCTTGTCCTTCAAAATAAAGGTTGACTATTATTATATAATTATTAGAGTTATTTAGATGATTATTATTATATATTATTAAAATTTGTACTGTTGCTTTGGAACGTATACGCTATGTTTGTTCATATGACCCTTTGAATTAATAATACTGACTCTTATATAGTAAAGAAATATTATTTGAAAATAAATATTTATATTGGATTAGTTATTAATAACGAACTAAAAATAAATAAGCAATTACCAAAAGTATTTCAGTATTTTAAGTTGTAATTCAATGCAATAAAACACTATGCGACGTTAAAATCCACCAAAGCGGCAAAGGTATTAATATGTTACTGAGCTTTCTCTGCCTACGACAAAAATACATAATGAAAGGAAAAACTTAAGAATATATGCATAAAGTACAAGATTAATGATTGCGTGTAATATTTTTCCATAATTATGGAAGTTATTGCTAACCCTCGTTGGTGGGTATCTAATTTATAAGGGGGTAACCCCTTTATGGGGCTTGAAATTACCAACGTATTTTACATTTTTATACCTCACACAAATTCCGTTATGACACATGCCCCTATTAACAGAATTTTAATAATATAATTTTAATAAGTACTGCCAATAGAAAAAAATTTAAACATATTGTTATATAATTTGTATTTTCTCCAGGTTTCCTCGTATTTTGAAGTCGATGTATATATACTTATGTTATTATTTTAAGCATATGTTAGATTTCATATACAATAAGATATATTTTAAACATCTTTGTGTGCTTTAATATTATTCAATCACACTATAAAATCATATTTCAAATTGCAACTGGAACTGTGTCAGCGCAAATACAACAAAATATTTTTATAAGCTCAGTTTGTTATTATTTATTCAATCGACCTTATTTCGCTATTTTACTTAGCCGGGCAGATAAAGAAAAATATAAACGTAGCTCGTTTATTTGCCATCCTCTCGCTCAGTGTTTTCAGCGTATATAAATTCCTAACCTCATTACTGTTCCGCTTCTTGAACAATAAAACTTATTTTTTAACAGCTGCCGTTTATTTCTGTATTACGGGTATAGGGGCTTGAATGGTATTTGAGGAAAATAATTTATTTCGAAATTGTACAGCGAATATTAATGTAGAAATTTTATATTTTTGACATATAATTTTTTTTTAAGTGTCAAAATAAATTACCTTGTCGTGATAACTATTTGATTATTAGTCTATTATGTTTATATTTACATATAAATAAAATGATAGCTTTCTGTATTCAGTTAAAAAATATGACACCCCTTATAGTGGTGATTGAATATGATATAATAGTAATGACTTGATTAACTAAAGAAAATTTATTAGTATTCAGTTTACATTTTAATAATGAATATTTTAAGACATTAGAGGTTATGTATTCGACAGTACGTGACCGCTATCGCGTGACCTGTACAAGTTGGGGTTGCTCGGTTATATTATCACCTGTCTACATCACGTTTCACTATTATTATCGACATAAGTAAATAATAGTTAAAATTTAGCTTAGTCTCATTATCGCATTATTATATAAATTCGAGATATTTTATAGCTTAACCAGCAAAATATTTGCACTACGGTACGGGAAAAATTAGGTGAAATAGGTGAAATTTATTGTTTTGCCATTCCTGTTGGAATTTTGGGAAATTCTCTCTTAGTGCTCTTCTAATCTTCAGTCTCAGGTTTCTACTCTGCGTATTTCGCCTGTGCGTTTTAGGAAGCCACTTAGTAATTAAATAGTTTTGTATATATTGTAGATTATCATAAGTAACTTTGGAATAGCTTTGACAAACATCGTGGCAAAGTAGTATGTATATATGTAAATGAAACTTTACCATTAAGAAAAAAATCGCATCAGTGTCAGTAAATTTGTTTAGAAGCAATATCATAGATAGACACACATACATCTCAAGCTTATAACATCTCCATTTTTTGGTTTGAGATTATATATTTAGATCGAGGGCTATAATCATAAAAGCATACGTAAATTTACAACATTGAAATGTATAAAGAGATCAGCGTATATCTATCTAATGACGCACTCTATAAGTGAATTAGGTAATACCAGTGACTGAAAAGATGATATAGCCTCATTTAAAATTCAAATTAAGCAATATTTTCATAAAATTTATTAAATTAAATTACAGCACACTTAAAAGGCAGTTTTCAGCTTTCACATTTAATATGCACTTTAAGACCCGAGCTTGGTTTACGGTACGTAAATACTCGGCGCTTAATTACGTATGTAGGTATACTGTGTATATAACTTTAATAAAATTTTAGCCTTCATATTAGGAAACGTCCATCGTAACGCAGTTGTAACATATTTGACTGAACTATATTATTTTTTTATTAATATTATAATTATTTTTAGAATAGAGTTAAGTAAAAATTTTGTATAATACTTGAACATTCACCAAATACATCGTACATACATCGTACATACAATCGTAATCATAGTACTTTGAAACTTATAACGGAATAAGATTTCAATTGGAGCTAGTTCCTAAGATTATCGCATTCAACAAAACATATTTCAGGTTTCAGTAATGTATACTAGATAATTATAGATAAGTAAAATATAATATGTGTTAAATTTAGATATAATATTTGTATATTATATACTAGTTTGTAAAGCAACGTCGAGTTAAGTCATAATGTTCTTCAAAATATAAAGAATAAAAAAATATATAATAATCTCTAAACCAAACGTAAATCTAAAATTGAACAAAAATATAACGATATAATATTTTATTTACATAGAAATTTTCAGATATCACACGATAACATTGATGTCAATGTAACTTATAGATGTAGGAGTGTATATAGATACGGTACAAATACGTATTCGGAGTCGTCCATAAATAAACAACCTACTCGCGTCTTCGTAGCTCCTTAGACTTTACACAATATATGACACCCTGTCCGGACTAATCCCAATGAATTCTATACGAAGATTAAATCGAGTAGCACAGGGTATTAGAAACTACTAGTACGGATATTACAATATTTTGAAACGGAGGGGGCGTGGTGTTATTTGCTTACGATAATATGATGCTAGAGCTTAATAGTTAATATTTATGACAATATAGCTATTTAATGGGCTCACAGACGTGATATTGAGCTGTGAACGCGATAAGTGTGGATTCAAGTCCCATATGATGAAACGCGTTTGTAATTATTAAATATTTAGATGACCTTAATTGAATTATATTTGCACGTAATTCCAAAATAGGCTAAAAAATTAAGTAAGCGTGTAATTTATCATGGAGAAGATTCACGAACATAAACATTATTGAATATAATATAGTATTAAGTATATTTTTTATAATATGAACATATACATATGGTCCTTAAGTTAAACTTTATCTGTTCTTAATAATATTAAGGCAACTAGCTTGACATATATCTGTAATGGGTTTTCTTTCCGGTTATTCTAACAAGAAAAGAACGTTGCAATAAACTTTTATAGCTAGGTTTTTATACCAACGTAAATTCCGCGAAAATGGAAAAAACAAGCAATGTAACTTTTGTGTCCTCCCTTCTGTTTGTGTTAAATATGGTAAGTTACCTTTATTTGCTTAGGTATATATATTAGAAAAAATATGTTTATATATAACAAATTGTAAATTGTAGAAAAACGAATTGACGCTTCTCTATTTCTCCTTACGTTATAGTAGGTATTGTGAGCTCAATAACCTAACAAAATATAATTAATTTAAAAAAAAAGCAAACATGTTAGTTGGTTTTATTAATCCCCGCAATAGCTACGCAGTTGCTTGTTGCAAACGTTTTGAGCCGCACGTCTTAAAAGCGACGGAAAATTTAAAGAGTTTCAAAAGAAAATTAAGGGGAATGGTGCAGACTGAGCGCTATCAAAGACTGCATCTCGCAACTTTGTTACGTACAGCGAGTTATCTCGTTAAGGCGTTAAAAATAGACAAGCGAAATCCAAATTAATCTACGTTGATTTTTTTCCTGCCAAGCAAAGGATATTCGGCTAATGAGCTAAACTTACTTTGCGCTTGGTGTTCGGCTGTAACGGGTGTGCTACGCTAGTTATGATTTTTTTTTGGTAAATTGTTCAAAACTGTAAACACTATTTTTGTGGACAAAATTAGTTTATTATACTTTTCAGTCACTTTATCACCAGTATTAATTACTATAAGTAAATTGTGACCAAAGAAATTTGTTTAATTTAAAGTGAAATATCATACGTCCAATGTATGTTTCTTTCACATTTATTTTGTACCAAGTTTAAAAACAATATTAAAATAGATACTCGACGGCGGCTCGGAACGACGCACGTTTTAGATAAATCCGCTTCATTTTTCTCCCGCTCACGAGCCGTCACTGTGTAATCGCATCTGTTTCTTTTGGAAAGCACAACTGCGAGAATTACGACATTAGTCTTCTGATATGAACCCTTTAGCGAAATGTCAAAAGGTTTACGGTGATGCTTGAGCTAATAAGCTCTGCTCACTGTGAGAACAAACAATGTTCATACACCATTTGACGTACGCGTGTTTGCATCAAACAAACACAGGCTCAACTTTTTCTTTTATCAAACGAAAGCTTCCACTAGCATTAATTTAAACTCGGCCAGTTGTTATACTGAATGTAAATGTATTTAATCATTCTTTGTCTGTTTATTTCTTTTTTATCTGACTTGTATAAGTAGCCAGCCGTATTCATCTGAGATCTGACCGGGACTCATTATAAAAAATGTTTATGGGTCGAATGGGGCGGGCAAATAAATGAGATAGGCCTTTCACTTATGACTGGTTTGTGAAAAAGATTCAAATTCCGTAGGGTGAGTGCGCAGGTGTGTAAGGGTCGGGGGTGTCTGGTCCGACTCAGGTTCGTCCAAGCGTCCAAGCAAACATTTTCACATGATTGAAGAACGACAGTTGCCTGGGACACCTCTGTCTGTGAGTCGACTTCTCTTTGTTTAGAAAATAGTTTTAGTTTTATTGTTCAGTTCCGATGCGGGTGCCATTTAATATTTGAAGAGCTTAAAAGCAACTTTGTTTCATATAAACTAGTACAAAATAAATATTGACAACGCTAATTATATTTCTACGGGATTTTTTAAAGTTTTCCTTAAAATTCTTTAATGCTAAGCTAAGGGCTAAGTAAAATTAAAAGGATATAAATTACAAATATTCATAAAGTAATACTGCTTGTTTATGAAGGTCTTCTTTATGAACCTTAAACGGGAGAATCCTTTATCGATTCATTATATAATGTTTGTTACGGTCGGCCAAATAGACAGTAAATTTGATGTGTTACATCCATTAGGATCTCGAGAGATAGTATTACATATAGAAGAATCAAATAAATTTGAGCTTTTAAATGTTTACTCATTTTTATCTTTACAATATTAAGAGTTACTCAAGCTTTTTTGTTGACTATAGATATGTCACTATGCTTTAATCAACATATATCAACGGCGTAGAATTTTTCTTATCCAGATCATCTACAGCTACACACACACACACACATATATATATATATATATATATATATATATATATATATATATATATATATATATATATATATATATATATATATATATATATATATATATATATATATATATATATATGTGTATATATTCTATTTTAATTCTATACTTAATAACTTAATAACTTTCGGGATATTGCTAGCTTTCGCTTTCGCTTTGTCTAGCAGAGTGGGCAATTATTTAAAAGTGGGGATCGAACTCAAAGCATTGTATTTACAGTCAAATAAAACTGAGCACTGAGCCATGAAGGCCTCTAATTAATATTTTTGCTCATATTATAAAAAGTATTAATAAAATTAAGAAAACATTTCATGTTACCATTAGCGTAATCAAATTCGTTAGTTAATATTTGTTTCATTGTTTCAGACGCACAGATTTTAACGACGTGATTACAAAGGCCCATGACTCCGTACAACGAAAGTTTATAACACCAAGCCACTGCCTATATTTAGGTGAGTATTTTACATACATATTTTTATATTTTTTTAACACTGACTCCCACTCTGGTGAATGAATTGTTTTTATTTCCCACATTTGGCAAAAAGCAAAGCGCGACTGTTGAGTGGAATTTGACGCAGAGGCAGAGAATGGCGTCTTTTCTCTGCCCATTCTACTTTTTGGTATAAATATAAAGTCAAATAAATTGTACCAGGTTAAAATAACAAAACAGAACTAAAATATTTATAAATAATTTTCTTAGCATACTCATTTTAATGCAATTCTAGTCTTAATACATATAGAAGCAATAGAAAGTAATGTTTTTCTTTTAATTTATTTCCTCTCAGGTACAATACTACTATGTACCAAAAAACGAGGTGTTGCAAGAACATCCACAGTAGTACTAAGTAAACATCAATATTCCAACAGGGTTGCAAGGTTTTTCAATAGCGACACCTGAGAGTCGTTTGCGCTTTGTTTCCACTAAGCCGAGCTTTGCAAATGTTAAACTATTTGTAGTTAAATTGAAAAACTATTTCGTATAACTGCAACAGTTTGGTTCCGCTGTTCAAATTTAAATCCAGTTTTACTGGTCCTTTCTAAAAGACCGTTGAAAGCTATACGATGTTGCGAAATTGTCTCTAAAAAAGATGGCGGCACGTTTTTATTCCGTTTTAGATTTAGTATCGACAAACATTGAATTGAAAAGGTTATGGAAAACAAATAAATTTTATTCAATGCGGTTTTCTAAATCGCTGCGTTGCCTAACGATTTCTTTGCTCTGACAAGACTAGGACTAACGGTATTGGATTATGTTGGATAGAAATAGCGGAGTCATTAGCGGTCTCTTGAAATGTCTATAATCTTTTAGAATATATAGTATTTTACCTCACAAGACGTAAGACATATGTATTTAAGGAATTTCAATGTACAACGATAAGAGCTCATAGTTACAATATTTTATACATTCAAATCATTCCAGGTAAGTTATTTTAATCTAAAAACTTACATTTTTAAATATCACATATAAATAAGAATAACAGATATATAACAGATAATATATATAATAAAAATAGCAGAGCAAATCAATTAATAAAATAAAATGAGTAATAAAAATGCAATATATCAATCAACTACAAGCTATTCGAACTGCCCTTTAAAGGGTTAACTGGATTTAACTGGATTTGATTCAGTTTTACGCACTCCTGCGTCGTGGTCCGTGATGTGCTGTCAAACATGTCCACAAACAAAATATGACCAATCATTTTTCAACGGCACTCCCTTTGAACATGGCAGTGTGTTTGACTGATGCGTATTTTCATATATGTCAAAACCTTAGAATATATTATGAGGGTAGAGGTAGAGGTGGTATCTTTGAATATTATATATTTAGATTAAATAAGAATAAAATATGTAGTTCTGGCTAGTGGAAGAAAACTGAAGAGTTTGTTTAGTAGACTTTGGAAATCACTGGTTCGATTTAAAAAATATTTTTTAATTGTTTTGATGTAACCCAATGTATCTGCTTAATTCAATATTCTACTTGACTATGGAGACGCAAAACTAAGCAAAATAAGTACATAATTCCTATATAAAATATAAACCTACAAACATAAATAAATAAAAAATTGAGATACTAATATAATATTAATGATACAAATCTATGCAACCTCATTTTATATTTGGTACACATTTATAAAAAAAATTAACTATATCAGTTAAAGTAACTAGTGTAAAATGATTTCATATATTCTAAGGTATTGTTCGATACGTCAATTATAACAAGCGAGTACGTTCAAATGACCACGCGGGGTGATCGACGGATACGCGGGCATGGGCCAGGCCCGCCATAAATCCAGCTTTTATTGTTCCATTCTTTAACTCACGTCGAACCCCATGATATTTATTATACAGACGACCTGTTTAAACTATAATTTTATAGTTATAACTTAAACGATAATTTATTAGAAACAAGCTTAAAACGAAATTATTATCATTTTCAATTTTGCAATTACCTTAATTATCTTACAAATTTTAGTCTATTCATAGCAATTTCCCTGATTAAGGGCATTGGTACCTGTGTGGCGGCGACAGCGCGGCAAATAGGTCGATCGGGTCGATGAATATTAATGTAGTAAGCTAACTTAATATTTGGATAGGGTATTTTGTAATCCTAAAGCATTTCATAAGCCGACAGTGTAACAAAACACAATGAATATAACTTAGCTATGACTCTTGCTAAAAGGAAACATCCTTTTATTAGAATATCAAGCACATTGTTTATCATGTTATATTATTTTTTTTTTAAATTCAGTACATTTTTCTATCTTGTTTAATTTAATTGTAAATTATTCTAAGTATTCTAATTCCAATTATTATCTAAATTATTACAAATTTAAAAATACACTATTTTAAATAATTACATTTCAATTAAAAACTTAAATTAATGAAAAACATTATCGCTGACAGCAGGAAGGTACATGTGTAAAAATTACACATTTAACTAAATGTAGGTGGTACGTATTAATTAAAATAATTTTCAATTAATCCTTTTGAAAACAATCATTCACTTGTTCGCGTATCAATTACGACTTCAATATTTTGTCGCCGTACCCAATATATGATTGCGCCACAAAATTAAATCTCTCTTTTAATATGCAAAATATTGTCAATTCCAATATAATTTCGTTATGTTCGTTCAATATTAAATACAATAGCGGGTGTTTGAATGGAATTGAACGGCAAATTATAAAAAAATATGAATTCTGTATCAACAAGTTATTTGTCACTTTGAATTCATAGTTAATAGAATATTCTTAAGAGAAGGCGGCACTTGCTTCGTTGTCCTGGGCTGACATTGATAGGCTATGCGGGCACTAAATTGGAGCTCGGATCGGTCAGATATTAGACCCTGCATGGACATGCTTTTATCAGACCCATTCAAAGGTACAGCTCTGTAACTGGGTCAACTGAGATTTGTGCATATTTTACATACTGCGTACAATCTACGTCCAATACATTATTGTGTTAAACTGTGATTGGAATTGATTGTTAAATAATCTGATATTTCGTGTCAATGCTACATAATAGCAGAAAGTGATTTCAAAAATTTTATCTTGAAATTTTCATTCTAAAACTTCGTAAACAGCTCACCTTTAAAACGTTCATCAGAAAATACGATCGTGTCAAAAGAAAAGAAGCTATAAACATCGTCGGTACCACATTTTACAAACAGGTCGTCAACTTGAATAGCGGATGAAAAATTTTTCAAAATACAAACAAAGGCTTGTTTAGTTGTAGCGAGAGGTGATCCTCATTTCGGCAGGCGGATAAGTGCTTGCGTAATCTGTGCTTGGGCTCGTGTAAATGCAAATTGTCCCATAAAGCCATCGCCCCCTCCTCGCTTGCACCCCTCAAACCCTCAATTCGCCTTTAATGAAGAGCCTTGAACATTCTCGGACCTAGCAGCCGGTCGTCATCTCAACGTTCTATACGAAATTACAGTTGATTCAAAATGTACTTACTACATATCGAAGTGGAAATCGTTCGTATGTAATCTAAGTTTCTAATGACAGGGTTCGTTAACGAGCGTTACCAATTGCGCAGTGTAATGTCTTTGTACAATCTTCACCGATTGGGTGAAATTTCTGAATTTATCTGATTTGTAATTAAAATATGACTACATATTATATTGAAAATTATAGTTACATGACAAATTAATATAAATAATTAAGCCGTATCGCTATTAATATTTTCAAGACAAAATGCAGCCCTGAGTTCCTTCCTTCCTTCTTTAAATTCAGATGAAAAGCAGATTACGGAGAGTCTTGACATTAGGTTCTCACTGCCTATAGCGTGAAGATGAAAAAATAATATTAATAAACGCTTCACCAAGTTTTACGTAGTTCTATTTGTACTCTCTTTTTTTTCTTTGGAGCATTAGCTTAACGTCTCAGATATATAATAAGCCTAATCCATATATTTAATATTTATTAAAATATGTAAAAATATTTTTTATTGTTCCATAATAAAGGTACCTAGTATACTAAATTATTGAACAGAATAGAGCTAAAACTTGAATCTTTGTTCATGAAAATATTATTCACATCATTATGCTTTTATCAGAGAGTTAAATATCCATAGTAAAAAGGAAAAAAATATAAAATTTAAATATATATCTGACGTATAAAAATTCGTAAATGTCAAGTGGGTACCTAGTTAGCATATTGTTTGTCAAGGACATGTCATTTGCCCTACTTGCCTAATTTGAAAGCCGCCGCGAGTTGCTCATTAACGATTCGCGTCCAATAAATGTTTTATGAACAAAGAGCTTCCCCTTTAGCGGTTCTAGGTGAAACAATACGCCGCGTGGGGACTTCGTGTTGAATTACAAATACGAGGACTTGACGTGAATTCGAATGAGGACTATTTGTACCTGAGCGAGACTCGGGATATAGTTTCTTTGTTATATTGTTATGTCTTAGTACAAGCACGACAAGTTGAGACGTTTGGTAGAGCTGACTGTGTGTGAAGGGCATTTTCAGTGACGACTTCTGCTAGAATTTCGTAGCAAATTGGAAGGTTCTGGTATAAATATATATATTTTTAATGATTAATAAAAGTTGTAGACAACATTGTTATAAATAACAATTGAGTTCATAATGGCACACAGTGTTTCGAATTTGGGTGAAAAGTCTTTATATTAGGTTAATACCTAGGTTTGGGTTACCTAGGCAGGTATAGCTGTATACGGATTACTAAAAAAATATTAAGGCCATAAGTTTTGTTCTCTATTATAATGTTTATGCTGAAGAAATGGAATAACAACATGAATGTTTTATCGTAAAATTGATTCATTCAAGCTCCGCCTGAACAGATGCGCGGACATATATAAAATATTCATAGAGATAGAACTGGAAAAATTTCATTTAGGAACTTTATTAATAAATAACTTTTTTCGTAACAGCGCAAAAAATATATTATTTATTAACAGTAAAACGAATTTTATCTTTTCTTCAAAGTAAACAATGAGAACCTAGTGTCAAGACACTCCGTTCGTTGAAAATGATAATGATTCCCCGGATTGGGGATCGATCCAACAACCATTGCGTATCATATTCAACTCAAGGCAATTATTAAGCAGAGATACAAATACTTTTCATTTTGTAAGATTAATGCATTCTTGACGTTTCGTATGTTTTTCTCTATTTAAGAACAAGTATAGGTATAAAATATGAAACTTGATACATTAATTTAAAAATTTCTAAGCAATACAAAAATATAATCTATTCAATTGCAATTAATATACTCTAGTTTACAAAATATAATTATATTATTATTAATAGCTATGTGTGAATCCAATCACAAACAGTTTGATCAATTACAAGACATCAAGTTCTACAGCACGTTTTATATGGACCTAAATCAGTGTAGATCGTAACGAATGTTATAATTGTTGTATTGGTTCACGAGAAAAATAATTATGGGAGTTTAAAATGGTATATTCACGGGCGGTGAAGCGAAACGGTGGGAACGTTTTAAATTTAGCTTAATCTACATTTGATCCGAACGGAACTCTTGGTGGTTTTTTAGACCACAACATGAAATTGCTTATTTTATATGCCTACTAACGAGTCTTCACAGTTGATATTTCTGGATTTAGGAGATCATGAAGTATTACTTCACTTCTTTACTAGAAGTAAAATGAAATTTGAGATCATCACATCGCTTCTTAATAGCTATTATAAAACATTTAACAAGATGCATCGATAACAGATTATTTGTATTTTTATTTATTTATAATCTGTGGTTTCATGGGTCATATCCATTTGGCTTTGAAAATTTTAATATACCGAGTCTGATATACGATAGCCTTCCGATGGTTCACATATTGCTTGTATAGCTCACCGCATGCTTCACACATTTATCTTCCAAAATTGTGGAAACTAAATTACGTTTTAACACAATGTGATAAATGTCATTTTGGCGTGATCTAATTTATTGTAATTGATCCACATTGTCTAGAGTAGATAGATCAACGTGTAACTGAGTACGGCCACTGTGGTAGACTTTGAGAACCTCGTGGGAGTTAATAGGCTATACGCGTATATTTTGATATTTACTGTTCTTTCATGGGAACAAATTTTGGATTTTATCATATGAAATGTTACGAAGTTGTACAGCAATTATATACTAATGATCGTTTAGATATCAATTTCTCATACTTTACGTGTTGATGAGTAATAAATAAAGTGAATGATGGTCGGAATTACATACATACACAAAAATAATTTTGTTAATAGTTATTTAGCTCAGAATAGAGATTGTTTTATAATCTAGCGTGACAAATATGTAGGTACGTGCAATATTTCTATTTTTTAATTCAGGTCGTTATATTTAATTTAAATGAAAGCCTATACGAGAACTATGCGAGATATGAAAATTTAAAATGATTTTGAATAAAATACATGCTACTTTACTAGGATATGTGACATTTTCATTAATTTAATGCGTTTGTTTGGATAAAATTTAAAAGGTGCTCATATTTTTGACAATCTATTTTAAGAAGTCAATCTATAAATTTAGTTTATAGATTGTTGAAATATTGACGACAGAGAGGTCTTAATAAAATATGTATATATTGAGAAATAAGTAGAAATTCGTTTTTTATAAAGTTACTTTTATTATATTTTTCTGAATACTATTTATAAGGATCTATCGTGGTGGACTGGGTTTGTCCGTGGGTTTCATCCCCACTTGGTGGAATTAATTATCTTCATTTTGTGGCGTTGATTTTCTATAATACCATTCTCCATACAACATGCAATATTTTAATTTTGTGCGGAAAATCTGTAAAGCTGAAATTAAAAAAAAAATACTTTGGGAGATTTTTCTCTTTGTATATACGAGGACATTCTCTTCATATTAATAGCTATCCATTCACATGTTTTAGCACACTTGTAAAGCCAGTATTGAGTCCTCACTAGGCAAGTAGTCATGTAGGCAATTAATTATGTAATGTATATATAATTTTATAATATTTAATTACCTTAACAAAACATTTTGCATTAAAGTGTACTAGCAAAAAACACGAATGTGTTTTGCCAAAATGCTCCGCGCACGGATACTTAAGTCTTCCTTCACTATTTCAACGAATCCTGGTTCTTTGTAAAAATGTTTCCACTGGCACTACAAATATAAGAGAAATATATAATTTCTCTGGAAGCAAAGATTGTAAAGAAATAAATTACTTTTAATGAATCAGTGCTAAAAAGAATTCATTTTTGATTTAATTTTTTTTTATAAGATTATGTCTTACATAACATCATTTTATAATTATTCGTAAACATATCTAGCGCAGTGTACGGAGTAATAGAGTGGCTAAAGATAAATCACTGTTTTCCATTTCTTATTTATATTTGAACCGACTTTAATTACGAATAAGGTGAAGTATCTTTTACCTCCAACATTGAAAGCACATTTTTTTAGAATATATATTATAATTATAGTTTAATAACGCGTTTAGTTTGCTATATGCGTAATATCTCCGGCTGCGGAAACATCAATAACCTAATAAGACAGCTATTGCCCAGTACAATGACCTCCGGAAGCTTCTGACAGCGATAAGGCAGGTTCAGAGCGATCCATCTTACGGTAACTTCATTCATGTTTTTACCACGCGACTGCAGGATGAACACCCGCTATACAATTACAAGTATGCGATACAATTTTCTCTTTATGGCTATTTCGATTTCTTCAACATTGTTGGTTCTCGTATACACGAGCCATCAATGTTTTTTGATATGCATCAATTGAATGAAAATCAATTTGGGAAATAGCAGTTGCAATCAGTGTCCAAAGAGCCAATCGAATAAATCAACTATTGCCTTTGAGCATCGTAACCATTTCCGAATAGATTTGCAAGGTGATATATAAACGTCGCTTGAATATACCTGTCAAAAGGTTACAAAACGTAAATCACACATCGATTTCGTTTCTAGCCAATTACTTATTAGCTTAAAAAATAAACAGAACCTTCTAATCATTGGATTCAAATTTCCCTTTATATAGCAGGTAATAAAATAACTTCCATATAATACAGTTATGTTATATTCGTTAAATGTTAAATATATTCTACTCAGCTCTTTGCTTTATGTATCGTAAAACTGCAACGTAATCTCTCTAGCTCCGAGCAACACGGAATAGAAGTAATATCTTTATTACACTCAGCGTGTATTGTTTATCAAATCTAGAGAACAGTAAAACTTATTGTGAATTTATCGCCAGGAGCAAACGTGAGGTGCCGGATAATCTCGACGCCGGCGCGGCTCGGCTCGGCAAAAACGTTTCAATGCAAGGATTGCATTTTGTGCGACTGAATAGTTAGCTCAAAATGAAATCCTGCCATTCATACGCTCATTCATTCGTAAAACGCATTACCGTCGCCGAGTGCCCTAACCCCGTCTCGGGTGCAATGTGGGTTCCGACAACGAATACTTCAATGTTGCAATAGGGTAAGGGTATTGAAACGTAGGATTTTGTTGCGAGTTACGCTCGTGGAGACTCTGGCTTACGGTTACAGATTTGTGCAAGCACCGGATACAAAATGCGCGCTTTTCCGATATGAAATTTGCGTAGTTTGAAAACTTGTTACTTGACAAATTAATAGTTATATATATTTTTATTTTTTTGAATTACATAAAGACCTATAAGTTATTCATAATTCTATAGTTCTAAATATTATTTTAAATAGAAAAAAATTTCTGAGGGTTCGTACTAATTGCACACTTACGAAAATTGACTAGCTCTAATTTGCGGGAGTATGTACTCATTTTGTATGACTAGAAGTATAGATTTTAGTTTGTAATAGTTTTTAAATATCAAATTTCATAATTCTAGGTCAACAGGGAGTACCCTATAGATTTTGATTACGTGACATAAAAAAAAACGCAGCATAAACGCTCGTATCTTTTGTTTGCATTGACTTAGAAATTTATTTTTACTCTACTCCAGGGGACTATTGGTTTGGATGTTTTATATTAATTTCACCTAGGTGCCTCCGAGCGCTTTTGACAGACGAACAAACAGACAGACAGACTCACAAAAAGTGACCTTATAATAACCTTATATAGTATAAGAATTACTTTTTTTTCTTTTGAGGTACGAATCCATAAAACGTACAAAATTAACAAGAGTCATAAAATTAGAATGTACCAAGGTTCTCGTTGTAAACATTTGATTCGCATTACTTTATATTAGGATAATAAGATCTCACATTTCTTCTGTTGAAGGCACGAGCGCTTTCATTATTTCCAATTGGCAATTCGCCATAAGAGGTTGCAAATTTTTATCTCAAAGGCTCCATGAATATTGAACAGAGTCAAAGTGTTGGGCTTTCTTTATGGGGGTTTTATTTATTGGACACGCCGATTTTTTACTATGTAAGGAGTGAGAATATATCCGCGACTCGTTTTCCTAAGGCTCACTCAAATTAATAACACCAATGGAGCCGCTAAATATCTTATGTGGAATCCTAGGGATTTTTTTTCGGATGCTACAGTAGCGCGTCTCGCCTCTAATGGCCTAGTGATAACGTACATCCGACGTTTGTGAGCTATTCCATTACTTAGCCTTTCTAACTTACTTAGGATGCTGTGCCGATAAGCTTGACAAATTTTTCACTATTCAGCATGTTGAAACATGCCGCAAATCTTCATTAGGGTAGCGCCATTTGGCAAGCTTAGAGGCCGATTCGGGAGATATCACCGACGCAAGCACGTAATTTGCAATTCTTCCCGTAACCTCCATTAAAATACCACTCACTTCTACCATTTAATATATGTATATTAAATTATTTTACCATAGTCGTAACTTTTAATTTAATCATTTAAATTTTATGATAATAAAAATGCTATTTTTTATTATAAGATCTTTTTATTATACAAGTTCATTAAATTTCATTAAAAGTTCATTAAAATTATAATTTGGATTAATAGTGTTATTATCCACGATTTAGTATTGAATTTTTGTTATAAATGTTGATTTTAGAAAGATATTGCTTTCTAATCGGGTTATATGTCAACAAGCGTACTTTTAATCTGTGCCTTTTGCTTTGGCCTGAATTCGTTCATTGACTATTCATCCGTGTGTAGCATCCAATCGGGGCGAATCGAGGGTAATCCAAGCGATAAAAGTCAAAGTGAAAGCAAGTTGGTGTTCGCTAAAAGCCCTTTGGCAAATATAGCGGACAAGTAACGCGTGCCCCAGCTAGCACATTACAGGGCCAAGTGGTTAAGTTTTGTGCCCGTCTCATGGACGATTCATCGCTACTCGTTAGGGCTCACGGATGAATGCCGTCTTAGCACTCCTCATTATTGCGTTTATAAAGGCGCCATAGAGAAGCCTGATTCACTAAGACCCGCTCTGTTGCGATGAAAGAGAAAATGAGATTGTGTAGACGTTTTGTTCAGGAAACTTCTTTTTTTTTGTTCTTTTAGCTTAAAGCTCGGGTTGCGAAAGTACTGAAGAGATATTTTGCGCAAATGTGCTGTATTGTTTATTAAACGACCGTGACATTTTTGCGGTTTTTATACAATATATAAAGTTCTTTGTTTATTTTTCAAAGGTTTTTTAGTAGAAATTTATAGTAATTATAATTTCCTCCTAATGATACAATTAATTTGATTATTATAATTAATGAATCTGTTTTCAATTGCAAGAAAGCTTTGAAAGCTCTTTAATCAGGCATTGATTACAAAATCAATATCCAGAAAGCGTAACTATTGCCAGGTGTTCTCCCCAGCAACATTAATTTGTTGGCCACCGCAAAATAGGGTGTGGACACTTTATCATCGTTTATTTAGATTAACTTTCATATCGCCTTAATTAAAATGACCCTAAAGACCGATCGACTTACTAAAACAGTAAGGAAACTTACGTTATTTTGAAAATATATTAGGTTATGCAATTCCTTATAGAGAGATTAAAGAATAATATTTTTATGTAATTTTAACAATTTTTTATACATATTAAATAAGTCTAGAGTGATCCATTATTCTTCTTCTTCTTCTTCTTCTTATTCTCTTTATTGCAATTGCTGGTGCAATATTTGTTATTAATGCGTTGAGTTGTCATTGAGTTGGTATTTGCTTGCTGAAGAACACTTAGTTACCAAAGTTTCCTCATATACCACTTGGTACAACACAACACTCGAGATAACAGTAGGCAAATATGTGAATGTCTTATATTTTATAATAATTCGATGTAGATACACTTGTATTCCATAGAGACGTATATAGGTATGATTTAAACGGGAAAAACTTTAAAGTTATCGATATTTTGATGTGAAAATTATCTATCTATAATTCATTTTTTTGCTGATGGTACAAAAGATGAAAGATATATTTTTATCTGTATATGGATTTGAAGTAAGTATATTAGTGTACGTATGCGTTTTTGATATACTATTAATTTGATATTCGGCCTTAATTACTATTGCAACGACAATAATAGCATACAACTTAAGCAGCTCATGAAATCGGCAAGGTTTGGATAATTCTAAGGGAGATGAGCGGTTAGCCGACTTTTACACTGCTTTTATTGTCTCGCGCCCCTCGTAAACCTTCCTTTGTGTTAGTAATGTCTCAAGTTGTATTAACACCATGATAACTTTAGTCGGTACGTTGAATGTTGATAACTTCGTCAACAATTATAGAGTAACTGGATAGTTTTGATAATTTAAATGAGCCGATGATGTTGACTGTTATTAATAGGCGAGCATTAAAGCTGATATTGAATTTGCTCTGGGGACGAGGTGTTTAGTGAATTACACGCGGTTCTACATATTAATTGTTATTACGGGCATTTCAAATTATGTTGAAAGTTTGGGATATAGATTTAGAATTGTTAAATTATAAACCTACCCTTATTATACAATTTGGCGTATTAATATTCAAAATTTTACATAAAATTATAAGTACTATGTTGGTTCATTCCAACAGATTTTATGATTAGGAACTTCCAAATCGTATTTAATAAATGTTGCAAAAGAATTCAAAGTCCATTAGACTTATCAAAATCCCTCATCTAAATGTCAAACGCGTTTCAGAACTTTTCAATAAGAAAACATTTAAATTCCATTACGAGTGCGTTTAAGAAGCGAAATCAAAACAAACTTTTCATCATATTCGATATATTGAAAGGCAAATTAAAACAAAGAGCCGTGTTTTTTTTTTCCGACAAATTTAGCGGTTTCTATCGACGACGTTTGTAATGGAAAAGTTCAATAGGTAACAACAAAAGCCGATACAAGTTAACGATGCTCACGAAGGCGAAATTCATGACGGTAGCGCGCTCTGGCGGACAGGAAATTAAAAGACAAAAGAGAGCCGCTTGAACAATATAGGCTCGGAAATGGAGGGCGTGCCATGCTTTTCGCTTCTTTATCGAAGCCGCTTGGCCACGATCACCTCCGACCTAAAGCTGAATTATGACAGAAGTGCAATTGACATACTATTTTCTTATTAAAGATTCAATAATGAAGTTAATAATGATGTAAGGCTACATTTGTTTTGAATAAATAAATGGTACTTACAATTTCAATATAATGGAATTAATCCGCCCTTATAAGGAAATCTTATGCGTATCGTGTATGTATGGTTTCTGTAATTTAGGCGAGCTCAGGTAATCCATTCACATACAATGATATCGTGTTGCTGCTTAATTATCGAATCATTCATTCGTTCTTTGGAATGATCTTTAAATTAATTTAATTGAATAAAATATTTATCCCATGTAATTTATGAAAGAGCACACTTTTCACAGAAACTTTATGTATGTATATATATATATATATATATATATATATATATATATATATATATATATATATATATATATATATATATATATATATATATATATATATATATATATATCATAATTATTTATTATACATTTAACACCAGCTAAAGGATAATTGACAAAGCGCTGGGACAAGCGCCATATTCCTGACTTCGTTTCCTAATTCAATTTGCATTTGGAATCAAAAACTTTTCGTGACACTGTTTTGCATTATTAATACTTTGGCGTGATCTCCCGGGAGGCTTACTAGGAGCCATAAATTGAATTCCAACCTTCGCAATTAGTTATTCCCGCGCGTGAAAACTTTCGAGATCGTTCGCCTTCGTTAACAGATGTTACGGTGCTATTCATTATATATTCCGTCGTATTGTAAAGCCGAACATTTAATTTAAAGTACCAAACGCTCCTTTGTTAATGATCGGAGCATTTTAGAAGGTATTGTCAAGGAATCGCTTAGGCGACGGATTAGCGCAACGGGTTTAGGCTGCCATTTGCGCAGGACATTCGTCTTGCGGAGCCGCGGAACAATAAATAACCGTACGCAATATTTCCTCCGAATGGCGAATACGAGACTAGCCGAAACATTAAGCCCCGCGTCACGTGCGTCTATTTCGTAGTCCCGACAATAATGGACAACAATTTACCTTTATAGTTATATGAAAATTTATGTTGTTGGGATAAAATTATGAAAAAGAAAAAGGGGTGAAAGTAATTGCTCCCATTATAATAAATGTTTGTAATTGAATAAAAATATAAAAAAATCTTTTCTGTTTATGCGACAAAGTTACGAAATGTGTTTGTCTTTCCTAAAATAGGCTCGAAATGAAAGGCGTTTTCACTCCGACACTATCTCTTATCGGGCTCATTTAGGATCTACAATTTCAGCCCGAAACGTTTTAGAAACATTCGTGAGGACTTTTTATAGTTCTCCCTAGATGTTTTATATATGATAATGTTGACAGTGAAAATATTTACCACGGTACTTTTATTTAGACTCATGATCATTTAATACAGCTCACAATCATTATTGGGTTGATTTCAATTTGTAGCACTCATATTTATTATATACTAACATTTACCGCGGTTTCGCCCGCTATCAATATCAACTATGAAATATAAACAAATAATCAATTCATGCCATGCATGATACATTCCGGGTGCAAGGAATAAATATGTAGCAGATATACAATGAGGAAGTTTTATTATGTTGATGTTATCCGTTTAAAGTGACAGGATATTGAGATGCATTTTTCGTATCTACTTTGTGCATATCAGAAAGTAGAGCAGATAGTGAAATATCACTACATTATTTTATAAATTATGAGAATTACATTTACTTTCAATGTATTTGTACAACACTGTATTTAATTTGTATTTTATATTTGTTTATATTTTAAATTAATTCGTTTCTTTTTTTACAGGTTCCAGGTGGCGGATGCATGAGATGTTATGGGCTCACGCGGCGTAGAAAAGTGCCGATGGTTGGTGGTAGTTGTAGTATGGGCATGTGGTGCTGCCGCAAGAACATTATGTCCCCCAAGATGTGCGTGCGACGACGCGTTGCGGGCCGCATCCTGCGCGAATGCTGGCTTAGAAATCGTCCCCATCCAACTAAATCCCGAGGCTACTCACATCAATCTGACCCACAATTCTATCGACAATCTTCTGTATACATTCGCTTTTTACACGCAACTAACCATTCTCGATATTTCTTACAACAGAGTACAAGACTTAGGTAGTAAAAATTTTGATAATAATTTGGAGATGACCCATTTGAATGTGAGCTACAATGCGCTAAAACGATTAGATAAAGACACGTTTGTTGGTTTGAAGAGATTGATTGATTTGGATTTATCCAATAACGAAATTACGAATATAAACGTAAAGACATTTAAGGATCTCATATTACTTGAAAGACTTGATTTATCAAATAATATGCTGGTAGATTTTGCGGCTGACACATTTGAGCCCTTAACTTCTTTGAAAATTTTATCATTAAAAAACAACTCTATATTAGAAATTCCATCAACAAATTTAATATTTATTATTAATTTAGAAGTTCTAGATCTGTCAGAAAATTTGATTGAAAAAATAGAAAAACATGGTGTTCCATATTTAAAAGAATTAAAAAATTTGGATTTGAGAAACAATGTGATTAAAAATATTGACCAGATGGGACTTCATAATTTGCCTTCACTACGTCATTTGGATCTAAGTGACAATAATCTTACATCAGTCCCTACTTCAGCTCTTTCAAAACTCACTAACTTATCGCATTTGTACTTAAGTGGAAACTTTTTTCACAACATTACATCGTTATCATTCCAGAGTCTTTTCCATTTGAAACATGTGCACTTGAGTAGTCTTTACGATTTACAAAAAATTGATTCCAGAGCATTTGTAGATAATATCAACTTGCAAAAAATTTGGATGAATGAAAATATAAAAGTACGAGAAGTACCACCGAGGTTGTTTCACGGAAATCCGAAACTAACGCATATATTTATGAGAAATAATGCACTGGAAACACTTGAAGCTTCACATTTTCCAATTGACACATTACAAGAGCTCGAGATATCTGGTAATCCATTTGTGTGTAACTGCTCTCTCTTATGGTTGTGGAAATTAGGCAGAGATAGGGATATGCGGAGTAAAAAATCTGAAAATGTGAGCACTGTACTTAGAATTGACTATGAAGATGTTAAATGTTCTGCACCAGAGCGCTTAGATGGTGTAATATTTATACAAATTCCTGAATCAGAATTTGGATGTTCAAGTGGTTGGGTGATTGTTGCGGTTGTGGTGTTAACTGTGAGTATAATCATAAGTGTGGTTGGTGGAGTCCTTTATTTCATGGGACCCTTAAAGCGGTGTAAAGGTGACAAATCAAAACAGGTGATGAACAGTGTTATGTTAAATGGTGATGTGTCCAAATTAGGAAATGGTTTAGGCTATTCAACGCGTAGTAAAGAACAAGATACTAAAAGAGACGTTGACCGTTATCTTATGATTGGTTCTTCAGTGGCTAATAATTTTCATTCCCTAAATCCTCCTTGGCACAGTTTGGACAAAAACACATATTATCAAGAAGACAGTGAAGAACATATTTACCAACAGTTTGCGTATGAAACTATACCCCACCACAGAACGCCAGAGAAACCACATATAGTGTACGTTTAACATAAACTTACAACTATGGACAATATGAAAGTAATTTCAACGCTCCGGCGTGAATTGGTGAACATTTATAGTCATGGTGATCGACGGAGATTTTGAATTTTGCAATAATAATGTAAATAGTGATTAAAACTGTAATATGTGATAGCTTTGTATATAGACATGTAAATATAATCTACATACATTACATTTTCGATTTTGTACTTAAATTGTTTAGCCATAATGTCGTTTCATTGATTGGCCTTTTATTATAATCCTCTCTTTAATTACGGCGGCGTTGAGGCTAACAGCTATTAGGGTTATGTTTGCGTATTTTAGTTTATATTAATTATTAATTAATTTTTTATTAATTAATTATTAATTATTAATTAGTTTATATTAGATAATTTTTTGTCGTACACAAATGTATGTACATATTATGATGAACCTTTTATCGTTTTCATTTTCAAGTTCCTCTATATAACGATCGATTTGTAAATTACATTACTATATCATGTAATATTATTATAATAATATTCATGTAATTTAATAGAAACTATACATACATATTACATATACATATTTTCAATATTATAACACCAAACATGAAAACTTTGTACAAATATGAGCAATATAGATTAATAATTTGAAATGCTATAATACGTTACAATTTATTGGATCATTGTTATAGTGTATTTAGAAGAAATCTGAATAACATGTTTATGTACTGCTTAGAACAATCATAGCCTATCTGTAAAAAGGGCTAGAATATTTTCTTTAGTAGTTTTTTAAAATAACTTTAATATTATCTAAATTGTTTATAAAAATAACTATTGAGAACTTTTGTTTTTTCTTCATGTGGTAACATATTGTTTTTTTTTAATTACTTTCCGTTACTATAATAATACACTCGCTAGTGCTGAAGAAAATATCCTAGTACGTAAATATTAATAATATAGATATATGAACCAGCTGCTCTGATGGTGAGGGGTACAAATGAAATAATTACATGATTTATTGGCTATTTTTGTAGATTTATTTCATGAGACTTATTTGAAGCGTTTCGTTGGAAAGATATTAAATTAATATTTTTATACTTAGGGAATATTAGTTGTACGTACTTGTGGTTCGGAGTTACTAGCTGTTTTATTTGTTTTGAGTTATTATTAGGATTGCTCAATTATTTATTTTTTTATGACGATTATGATTATGAGACGTTAGAATTTCATTAACTGAAGGAGTACTTCAAGCTTTATTCAATTTTCCATGTAATTCAGTTGTAAGTTACCTATAAGTGGATATATTATAACTGTTTCATAATTTCTAAACAGAATATTGGCCATCGACGTCTCATATATCATAGTTGAAATCATTGGAATAAAATATAAATATACGATGTAGGTGCATATTTTAAAGTGTATTTATTTACTTTAATGTATAAAATAAATATATTATATAACATAAATATAAAAATCATATATTGTAGTTGTATAATGTACATAAAATATTAATATAAGGTAAGCCTGAAAATTAAAAAGCAATAATAACTTAATTGCCTAACCATTAAGCAAGCTAGTAACATCTGAACCATAAAAGAAATAAAATTATAGCTAAAATTTAACCTTGCGATATACTTTTTTTAACAATTCTATATATCTCATATACCTTCATACGACTATGCCTACTTCATAACCAAACAATTATACCTATTCAGTCGATAGTACAGTCATAGTGATAGCTTAAGACTATTTATACATACATACTACTTTAAACTTTTGTTATGAAACTTATTTAAATATATAATGCATTGAAACAAACGACAAATAAACAAATAAAAACATTTATCTGTTTTTTATTACAACCAAATGATTTATTTACTTAATAAGTAAGAAAAGTTTAATAAGAAATTGAGACCTGTGATTTCTTTACCCCGTTCTACGACAAAGTATCGTGTTTATTATCGCAAATGAACATGCAATACCTTGAATTTGAGCGGAAAGCGGTCAATGGAGTGTCTGGACACTAGGTTCTCTCTGTCTGCCTGCGAAGGTTTCGACCACCGCATATAAATCTGCCGCACTGCCGTATTATACCAAACATGGTGAGAAATTAAACAAACTTAATAGAGACAATAATATTGAAATAAAAACAGTATATAAACAAGATAAATCAAATCAACACTACATTTGAAACGTATACAAATGTGTTGTAATTTACCTATGGGATATTAATTAGCTTTAACTACACAGTAGATTAAAATATTAACTATTAAAATACTATAGTTGGTTTATTTTCAATCATAATAATATATTTCATTTGTACTGACATATATTTTAAGATTCGAGGAGGTAGTTGTGAGTTCTAATCTTGCTAAAAACAAAGTTTCGGGCGCAGTTTTATATCGGGATTTCAATTGTAAAAAAAATTACTTATATTTTCATTAATTCCTGGCAAACAATTTACTATTGATACTCATGTATCAAAATTTATCGATGCGTACTGGATAACCAAACCCAACGCTCTTTGTTAAGTAGAAGTAGTAGTTTGTTAGAAAATACCTATATATATATATATATATATATATATATATATATATATATATATATATATATATATATATATATATATATATATATATATATATATATATATATATATATATATATATATATATATATATATATACATGTATATATATATATATATATACATATATATATATATATATATATATATATATATATATATATATATATATATATATATATATATATATATATATACATGCCAGGAATTAATGAAAATATAAGAATTTTTTTTACAATAAAAATCCCGATATAAAACTGCACCCGCAACTTTGTCTACATATGAAGCTAAATTTGAAGCCAATTCAATAAAACAGTTTTTGGGTAGTAGTTTCGTCATACAAAATATTTTAAATAAAACAAACTCTAAATATTTAGGGCAGCTTACCATGATACAATGGTGAAAACTGCATTTAATAGGTTTCTGAGATCAGCGACAAACAGACAAACATTTTAAAAATAATTGTTTTGATCTCTGGTACTTCCATGTATAGACAGCAATCACTTCTTAATTATATGCATAGATAGATATACATATTATCCTAATTTGAGAAGAAGAAACATTTAAGAATTCTAGAGACCCAAAAAGGGAGGTTTTCCATTTAAAATCTTGATTTTAAAAAAAATTTAATATTTTATTTAAATAAATTGATATATGCAGCATTTAAATGTAATCGTAAATCAACGCTGACACAGTATTCGAAAAGACTGCAATTTTAAATTCTGTAGAGAAACACCAGTACTACTAAAAATACAGATTTTCAACTTGGCTGAAAGGAAAAGCTGAATACTTAACGGTCTGTGTGAGTTCAACGGATATAAATTAAAATATAATATCCGATTCCGCCATCTTAAAATATTTTAATAAATGATTAAAGTTATTTTCAGATCAGCTGCTAGTATAAACAGAAGAAATCACATTAAATTTAAATCATTGATTGATAATTGTTTTGCTTCATGTAATACCTATATTAATATCAATGGAAGTAATTAAAACTTTACATTTTATACAACTTTTTAATTTAGCTGTGTAGTTAATCTCGCATGGTAGGGTAAGTAGAGAGAATCTAGTGTTAAAACACTCTATTCTCAGCTTTCTAACCAAATTATAGACAGTGTGTTGAGTGGAGAAATACAACGCATTTGGCATTTTTATTTATTTATCCGCTCTGGGAAATAAAAATCGCTACCATAGTGTTTGTCATCCGATGCAGTCCCACTGTGCAATGGTAGCCTTTAAATAACATCAGGCACTTGTGTATATATCAATAGCGTAATATATAGCAGATGTAGGCACATTTAAAGAGATAAAAATTCAATTATTTCGCCACAATTATTCGTTATACGCATTAAACGGTAGGTAGGAGGTAAATGTGTTCCGGTAATGAGTTTCGGTTTCGGCAACAAGTTGATTATGATAAAGTCATTTGTTTCGTGACATCAATTGACGACAGCAATTGGACGTCGATGAGAGCTTATTGGTGAAATTTTACACTCGAATTATTTAAAAGTGTGTATTTATTTTTTATATATACACACTATACATCAAGTGGTTTGATCTCCACTCAGCAATTGTATACACGGCTCAGCGTTAAATCTCACCACTTAACACGTAATTTCTCGGAAGTTAGGCGGAAAGTGGGAAGACAGGAGCTTTAGGCTATGTCTCCTTACCTTGCAATGCGAGGTACAGCATAAAACTGAAAATTTATGTATGTATATTACAAACAATTGTAATTTTAAAGTAGAACCTCTTTTAAACTATATTCTGATTCTGTTCAAATAACTTTTTAGTTTATTCTTCCAGTCAAAGAATTTCAAAGTTATTTACATTTACTGCACAGATTCTATACTTGCTTGAGTTTGTTTTGAAAATTTTATGAAATCCTTGACGGATTGACATAACGTATTAAAGTATTCATCGTCTTGATATCTGGAAAATATCTTCTAGGTGAAACTATGATGGTTTATATATTATTAAATGAAAATATAATGTGATTATTGGTTAGGAATAGGAAAACCATATACTATATATTTTTACTACAGCGACAATTTATTAGTTTGATCTCGTAGTTCCTGAGATAAGAGCGTTTATCCAAACAACTTATTCAGCTAATATAATATTAATATAAATTTAACAAATGTACTAACATTAAATTCGTGATAAATTGTATATCATTATATCGTTTAAATTCGTTTAAACATTTTCGTATATACTATAATAAAGGGTAGATATCAGAGAGTCCCCCAAAAAGCATCATTGCAGATCTTTTATGAAGATAAACGAATGTCAAATTGCTTACGATGGGTTGAATGTAAAATTATACCAGAAAGTATGCTGGATAGAAGTATGTAATGGATTAAACGTGTACGATGCTTATGACATATTAAATTTATAATTATAATGTAACGTCATAAGTTCTTTGTTCCTTTTTAATTAATGTAGTTTGTGGATATTTTTTGTGGTTGATACTGAATGTCATGTTCTTTTTTTTAAATTTTTACTTAAATTTTGCAATATATGTGCCTGTGATTGTACATAAATGTTAAAATATAGTTTTAAAATCTTAAATACGACAAAATTCCTCATATTGCAGATTTTCCTATATACAAATTAATTGTGCACAGTTGGATAAATATCCCAAGCTAACACGATTTCAAATAAAAAAAGAAATGTTTGATGGAATCAGTGTATATATTTCTTATATAAAACTATGATTTTGTTTCCCTATAGATTGATTTATATTAGTTGAAATATCTCATATTTTTTTTTATTTCAAGTTACTGTGTTTTTTACTTTGAATACTATTTAAACGACAAGCCGAGTTTCGAGTCCTTTTAACTCGTAAAAAATCGAATGATGAACGATTTTTGAATCCGTGACGTTCGGCCTTTGGGATTAAATGTGAACGGATGAGCGCTCATCCTTAATGGGCTCAGCAAAGAAGTCAGTAAATGGCATAAATAATCACATTTTTCAAAAAATGTTTCCTCTTTAGCTCGACCTATCGATTCTTTATTTATTTGCCTGCATCATTCGCATGGCGTTTCGGTTTATTTGTAATTCGTGCGCTATGTCCATTAAAATTTCGTTTCACGCTCAGCTTTAAGTCAGTTTATTTCAATTTTACACAACGTTGTTCGTTAATAATTTACACGTTCATGTCGTTTTTTGTATTGTATATATATAACTTTTGCAGAAATAAATGCATACATCACGTAATTGGATGAAATACTTCATTTTAATCGATTATCTTCTTAGTTTATATTCTTTCCCTGTTAAAATAGATCTAATTTGACAGCTCGTCATTTTCACATAAACACACGGTCCGCGGACATCAAAGTAGAAACAGCAATCAACTGGCAATAAACTCTAACCAATCAAACTGCACCACATAAAAAGGTTTTAACGGGAAAAAATAAAGACCTTTTATCCAACAGTGAGAGGCTGTAGCGGCATTTCAGCTGGGGTGGCAAGATTTATTTCACGACACTACTCGTTATGGCACCGAAGGGACAGTCCCGGGAATGCAGCCTGCAAGGGATCATTCCCTATTATATCTTTAGATCAGCAGCTCTGGCTTGATATTTTGCGGGATTGTGTGTGGGAATTGGGATTAATTTGGTTTTAGCTCCACGCTGTAAATAACCGTGCAATGCATAAACGTTGTGATCGATAATGTGATATAGATAATATACTCGTATAGCTTAAGGTGCACGTATTATCATAACTTCACTTAAAATAACTTGATAAACTTGATTTTTTTAATAATTTAGGAAGTTCACTAAGAAATAATCTATATATATATATATATATATATATATATATATATATATATATATATATATATATATATATATATATATATATATATATATATATATATATATATATATATATATATATATATATATATATATATATATATATATATATATATATATATATATATATATATATATATATATATATATATATATATATATATATATATATATATATATATATATATATATATATATATATAATAATTTATCGAAACAAAAATTGATTTTTATTTGAGTCCATATTTATTTACTAATTGTATGTTTAGTACTTACATCTGTAAGTACTAAGCGTAACTAACAAATATGAGTATTTTCCCATATTTCTTAGTTATACAATAATAGCGAAGGAGCATTTTGAAAATTTGAATACATTTTTAATACTCCTGACTGGCTCATCTTCAGGCGATGTATTTGCAATGCACATTACTGAATGAGGTTTCGATAATGTAGTAGAAGAAGTGTAAATAAATTTTATAGTCCAAGATAAAATCCATTAAGCGTGGTTTACGAGAGGCACTCCCCTAATGATGCGAGTGCTATGCAGGGGAGACTGGTTATACTACCGGGTACATTCGTATTTATGTTAACAAATAGACGTTTCTTCAGTAGGTACATAATAGTCATTCTCACGCAACCTCTTTAGCTATCATGTCGCCCTCCTTGTCCTCCTGTCCTTTATGTGTGTTAGAACGTATATGTAGAATAAATTACAATTTCATACATATGTATTGAAAATATCATTATGTATAAATTAATTGATTATTATTCTTTATTAAAGCTACATGTATTACAAAAGTTATATATAGACAAATTAAACGCAATTGAATGTCAATAGGCCGTAATTATTTAGTTTTTTTACAATTAATAACCCAAATGTGTGTTTATATACGAGTATACAGAAATAATTGTATTAAACTGCACTTAGAGTTAGAGTTACTTACCATATAAACTTAAAAGTACTTATCTTTATGTAAATCATGTTAATAAAAGTAAAACGAAGTTTATGTTTAATTACTCACCGTAAGCTATTAGCATATTGAGTACTTATAGATATCGCACACACTTGTTGTTACTCGTATTATACCTAATATATATATATATATATATATATATATATATATATATATATATATATATATATATATATATATATATATATATATATATATATATATATATATATATATATATATATATATATATATATATATATATATATATATATATATATATATATATATATATATATATATATATATATATATATATATATATATATATATATATATATATATATATATATATATATATATATATATATATATATATATATATATATATATATATATATATAATATATATATATATATATATATATATATATATATATATATATATATATATATATATATATATATATATATATAGAAAAGAAATACATTATGTTATGTTTAATATTCAATTATATTAAAAGTAAGTAGGGAGAAAATACGGACGTGTTTTAAGCTTTCAGCGTTGGATCAGCAAAGGTTTCAGACGGGAACTTGGCTCGATGGTAATGTTACTGGATGCCTGGATTTCTGTGTTTTTTAAAAGGATTCACTGTACAGTACACTCTTGGTGAATTCGATGCTTTTTAAAATATATGTGCGCAATAAAAGGATAGGATAGCATTCGAAAACAATTTCAATACTGCTGCTGCTACGAAATCAATACTTTAAATAGAGTACCTATTTTGAATTTACTAGTTTTGGAGTTCAGTATAGTATATTGGTACGATATAAACAACAATAGGAATAAAAATTGCGAAATACTATGGGCGAAATAAATTGGGCGTGATAATATTATAAGTGCATAAGGCACAGTGATACAAAATTTGAATGTAAATGTGGTTGTTGTGGGTTCAATTCTCGCTCGGGGCAATGAATTATAAAATGGTTTATAAGATACAGCGAAAATTGGGCGGAATGTAGAGAACGTGGTGCATAAGCAGTATGTTCCCAGTAGGTTCCCAGTAAGTTCTGCCTATGCCGTAATATGCGGGGAAAATTTTTGAAGCTACAATATATAACAAGTTTGTTAAACTGATAACTTACCTGTATAGGCCCATAAATGCGTTGAAAATAATAAAGAGTTAATTATAAAGCACCTACATTTAGCCAGCACTTCACGATTAGTTGTATGGTTGTATTATATTACTAATATGAAAGACGGCAACCTCATTTACTTAATGTATGTTTGCATGTGTTGAATACTGTTTTTTTTCATATAAAATTGAAAGCCACTTACTGTGGTTTTTTAATTAAACTCTAGTGTGAAATGTGTATAAATGAGATTTTTTAAATAACATAAAAGAACTTATAAAATAAAACCTGATATTATGAAATATATACTGTAATAATATTTTCCATGAAAAATCACAAAGTGGTAAAAATATAACAGATAGAATCTAAACTTAAAGAAAATATATAAGCAGCGGGATGTGAGCCCGCGTCTCATGGTAACCGTCCAAACGCTCTGATCACTAAGCCTGTTGTTATTGTTAGCATCTCTGTGGAGAGATTTTTACAAGTTACCGCTACCCAAAGATTATTGCAAAGAACAATCATTAGGCAAGAGAGAATGCTATTTTCATTAAATATTTTAATAATTTTTAAAGTGTTAATTCACATACTAAGGATAGACAAAATATTAAATATTTTGAAAACATAAAAAATTGAACGGAGCGGGATTTTTATATGCCTCCTTAGTTAGGATTAACACTTTAAAAATAATTTAAATAGACAGAATCTAGTTTCAAGACATTCTGTTCTTCACTTTCTGTCTGAGACAGTTCCAAATTTGAAACACGTCATTTGATGTAGCGGTAGACTACGCCGCGCTTATCTTACCAAGTGACGTGGTCTCACAAAGTCCTCACGCTTAGTGACTGTAGCTTTCAATATATATTGATAAATTAAAACGAGCTCTTGCCCGCAATTTGTTTAAGTCTATATAACGTGAAATCTCGATTTTTCGCGTTCCCGTGGTAATATAGGGAAAACTTATCCCTCGATAGTAAGTAGGGAGTACTTCAGCTTTCTATGTTATTTCTCAGATACGCAGTAACGTAAGTGTTTTATATACACATAAAGGCTATAAGAGGAAAACGGAATGCCTTATTATTAGGTTGTACCACCTTTCCCGGAAAATGAAGGAGGTCAGTGATTATATTTAATGTATACGATGCGAGGGCTTGGCATTGATGAGTTGCTGTTATAATTTTAACAATCCTATTTACATTTTACATCTACAATTATAAGCATTATTCATATATATATACATATAGACTAGATATATATATAGACTAGACTTCTAAACGCGGCTTCGCCCGTGTGGACAAGATTGACATCCTATAGTCATCTTGATATTGTCGGCTTTATTATATTATTTGTAATGATTCACTCTATCTATTAGTTACAATCACATTAAAATCTATTCGATTATGGATACTTTAAGATGCATTGATGAAAAACAATTTCGTTTTATACATTGCAAAATTAAAATAAATTTAACATTATATCATATAGAGTAATAAAATCTTAAATTCGAATTTATAATGGTATACATTTTTATATCGATTTTTTTGATATTTAACATCAGTTTCGAAACATGAATGACTCCGGTAGAATACTTTTAATTAATAAACTCAAATGTGATCAACCGAAGTATCTACTCAAACGACATGTAGAGAATCGTATAAATTAAGGGCTCAAGGAACAAATTTATCTTTTTTTACCATCAGCATACTAATGCTAGCAGCCCTCTATCCTCCCAAGAGGCCTTCGCATCAATAAAATTAACATTGTAATCCACTTTGCCTTAGTAAAAAATTACACGTAAAACGTGTTGTTCATTTCACAGATTTACCATCTCAAATTTTGCATAATAATGTTTTATAAGCAATTCGAGATGGTAAAGAAGGTTTTGTGACACATTTTTTGGTTTGATATATGAATGAAAAGATGAACTACTTATTATTGTTTTTATAACTGACCGATCGTGTTTTTTATTTATATTACTCAACTGGCAACACATAAAAGCTTTAAAATAAAAAAAAAAAACAACACAAACTATATAGGTCTATACATTTATACGTATATACACTATGGTGATGATGCTGATTCACATTGAGCAGGACGATGCCGCAAGGAAAACAAGCTTATGATAATTAAACTTTTGCCTCCAATGTAAGAACATTTCTATAAATGCAATTTTAAATAATAATTATTTAGAAAATGCAATTTCAAAACAGATACGGACCGCCGCTATTGTTTCGGCATCCGTCTGTATTAATTATGCATAAGGTTTTAATTAGAGGGGACGATTGCAATCTGTCCGACATTTTCAAACCTAATGAATTATTTAACATGATTTCCAAGTACATTGTTTAATGAAATTACTTTTTACAGCTAGTAACCATAAAAGTTTACATAAAATTATGCATTTTTTTTTTAAATATGCAGTTTTTTTTAAATTTTTATATTATACTGTCATAAGTTGTGAATGAATCTGGCATTATAGATACATATTTAGTCCAGCCACCTAACACGCAACGTTTCGAATGCAGACGGATAGTGAAAAACCTTGACACAAGGTTCTGCTTGCCAATTCTGCTACAGGCGGGATGTAGTGTGAAATTAAATAAAATAATATTTTACTTTTAACAATTACCACTGGCTATTACGCAATTGGCTATTAGAACACTCACAATTAATTTTGGTTTTGCTCAAAAATAGATACATTTTTAGTTTTATTATAACAGATACCGGATATAGAAAGTAAATTAGATTTAAAAAAAATATTATTTATTAAAGTAATTCTAAATGCAGTTTTCCGAGATAACGTTTTCCGAAACAAAATCATATATTTCATTGTACATTTTCTATAAAGCTTACATTCGTCTCAATATTTTTTTCCTTACAAGTATATAACCGGCTGATTGGTATAAAATGCATAATAGGGAAGCGTAGACTTACGACAAGCGTCTTTTATATTAGAAAGCAAGCTTTTATATTAGAAATTATGAGTAAATAATTATTATATTTTTTAAAATCGATGTAATTGTTAAATATTTGAGCAATTGTCTGTATGTACATGATTTTGTATATTAAATTAAGATGCCTTGAAACGAAAAGAAAAACAAGACTGTTAAAAACTTAAAAAAAAACACACGTAAAAGCTACTTTACTCATTATCCTGTCCTACCTAGCAAGGGCATTAAGTTCATAATAAGAAAACATTGTATTTCACTTCGAATCGAAATATATTTGCATTTGCAAATAGATACAAATGGAACTAACAAAATATGTAAAATATTTAAAAAATTTTGAAGAGTAAAGCTGTAGTTTTAAATCAGTATAAATAGTGGTTTTAAGCCAATAGGTAACATTTTTATTGTAATAATATGGATTAATTCAATAATGGAGTGCCAACTATCCTGATTTTGGACACCTAGTATCCTTCCGCTGCCTGCCAATATTCTTTAATTTATACTCCTATACATATGTATACGACGTCCAATGAAACTTTTATTTTGGGCGCTCCATTATGACTACTAAGTCTACACCGCCCCAGCCTTAATGTGACAGGAGAAGTAAGATCTAATGTCAAATGCAATAATGCAGAAAGTTCCTAATGAGTTTCACCTCGGTTGAAGCCACAAATTGGATTATAATGTTAATATCATGATTCGCGGGCCTGGTGGCTCTGCGGGGAACAATTTTGGTACCCACTTCTTAGGGAACGGGAACTGTACGTCTATTATATTCGTTTCAATAAGAAATAAATTACGATTTCATATTAAATTTTTCATTATACTGTAATATTCAATAGAGTTCAATTTGGTAGAACGTATTACCAAATTTTAATGAATATTTTGTGTCGCAAATGTTGTCTTTTTTGTGGGTGTAAAGTAGAAGAATCATTATAATTTTTTATCCAATTATCTATCTGTATAACATAAATATCGTTTTTTGTCTTAAAGATATTAAAGTAGATAATATATTTTCATTTTGTACAAGGATTACAAGGATTATTTTGAAAAATAAGACAAAATATTCTATCTGTCTATTTCTGTCTATTAAAATATTTTTTTTCTGTAATAACGTTTTGTATTGTGGAAGAAAGAATTATAAGAGACAAAATAAGCAATTTACTCCAGCGAACTTTTTGGTGAGCCTTTATCAACTTTCCGATGCTCTATAAACTTTTTCAGTCAGTACCTAAACTTAATAACTTTATTGCCCGGATGCAGTTCATGTTTTTAATTTGTAAATGGAGCTTCTGCTCTTGATGTGTATTTGCTGAATTTTTACAGCAGCTTCAGCTAAATATTGTGAACACAAATTAAAAACGAATGAATTGATATCTTTACATGTGAATCGATATATAAAATTACATATGTACAAAGCCATACGTTCTTGTCATATTTGGCAAGAGACATGCTAAATATTATATATATTAATATATTAATATATTTTAAAGCGTTATTCCATACAAATATAATATTGTGAAAAGATATAATTTTTTTTCACATAGCAAGACTTGAACCCGTTTGTGTCTCTTAAATATATACTTGTCTACTTATATAAGTTACAAGATAGGATAAATATATATTATATATAACGAAATGCTAAAAATTTTGCATAACCAGTACCTACCGAACGTAAAATGGCAACATAATATTATTCTAAGGGAAAATGCTTTAGGAAATCGATTCAGTGGTGATTTTTTTTGCAAATTTCCTTAAAGCTACTGAAAGATTCATGAAGGCTTTACGATGAAAAATAAATGTAAGGACTTTTAATTTTATCTAAGCCGAGAAAAAATCACAAAAATATAATTGAATTGACTTCAGCGAACCCTTTTCTGTCTAAAGGGAAATGTTCTATAATTACTCGATGATTTAATTTTTATCGGCAAAGTATAATCAACAGCTTTTTTAATGTTCTGCTATTATTGTGTTGGTACCATTGCATTGGCACAGATGTATTTAAAAATTTAAAATGTTTAATACACAGATTCAGAATATAAAAACGTGGATTTATAAAATGACAGCAAAGATAAGCTCTCATGTCAAGTGCCATACGTATATAAACGTGGACTGAAATTGGTCGTTCCAATGTTTTAGAAATTCTCCGTTATTTAAAATCAAATATACGTTGTTTTTTTTTATAAAAAAATAGATTTTAACGGTATTTTTTGTTATATATAAAAATATTATTCTTTTATTTCATTTATAAATATATCGAGTATAAGGTGTTTGCATTAGATTGTTTGTTTGAAAATTTCTTTGTATTAATTATACACCAAAAAAGGCCGGTACTTTCTGATTGTAAATACGATGGTGAGTTCAATTCCCGTTCCAGATAATAAACTTTTCAAATTTCCTCTCTCGAATGATGAACAAAATAAACACGTATGTATTTTTGCGGTAAGCGGAGGACAACAGTTTATATCCGCGAAAAGCAAAATTCCTTTGATATATTTTGTATATTTTGATACACATGTGTATAGACTTAATGTTTTCAGTTAATTCATCGTTACGCTTCAATAAAATATTATTCTGGGAGTTCATTACGTGAATACGTGTCTTATAAGATTACGACGACGGGCAGGGTTAAACTGTCAAGTAACGACCTTGATTTTACTTTCCCACCTCACGTAATTGGTTGCTTTTCCTTGGAGTCGTTTACGGAGTATGGTTACAAAATTACACATGTAGCCGTTTTCTTTTTATATTTAAGTCTAGAACAATATATTTTGTATATAATTTTATGGGTAAGGTATACTTTATATTATAATTCATGTCATATAGTATCATATATTACAAATATAGAATTTCTGTAAGTATAAATTAAATCTAAAAACCCACAGCTTGAATGATGGCTTCCTCAAAATATATTGAATAATTTCAAATGATATCTGTACACACAGCATGTTCATTATTACGTTCCCAACTTCCCAGTTCACACATGTTGGCCGTTAGCTGGCAGAAAGCGGAAACAGGCACGTGACAACGAAATTCCATCAGCATTATGTTATAATAAGTCAACGCGAAAATTTGCGGTGCCTCGAGCCGCTTTTCATTAAGTGCAAATTGCTGGTAGAATAAACTTCTATGTAACACTGTTTTACAGAACAGTGTATGAGAGCGTATTGTAAACTAGATGCATATTATGAATGTTTTAATGTATATTTAGATTATTATTACTAAAACAATAATACAGTAAATTCATGGCCTCTGCATATATACAGAGGTAGGCATCACTGACCACTGAATAAATTTTAACACAACATAATTTTTATCCGAATTCATTTAAACAAGAAACCATAGAAAAATGTATATATTTTTTTATACAAAACATTAACTTAGGACGCTGGGAACCTAGTGTTAAAATACTCTGTACCATACTTTCCGCCCAATTTTCGAGCTTTTGCGTGCTTAGTGTGGAAACGCTTACTTTATCACCTTACCAGAGCGAGGAAATGACATATTCAAACCCCCGAGTAGGAATCAAACTCGTTGCTTTCTGGCCGTATTCAGGCGCTGTGCGACGGCACCACGACGGTTTTGCTTACGAAGCATATTATTAGTTTGTTTATGCGTTAAATTTTCACATAATACACGTTTCACGTTATAAAAACAAATTTTTCCACATACTGATTGTGTCTTCCAATATTCGTCGATTGTTTGACCGTAGTCGAATCCAATAAAACATGCCCCGCATCCACTCCACAACTCTCGACTTTGTCGCAATCCTGGAGTGATATCAATTTGCATGCACTCATCTCTAGTACCTTTCGAGTGTTGTCCCTTTGTTACATCGTTTTTGCCTCTTGCCTCATTTTGTTGTATTATTGGATCATGAATATAAACCGACTTGAAAATCTTTTGTTAGGCTTAGTATGATTTTTAATATATCATTTTTATATTTTATTCTTATTGGAGGTAAACATTTTTAGAAATAATACTTGAGTAGTTTTCCTTCATTTTAACATTATAGTTAACATCTATTTTATATATTTTTTATATATATATATATATATATATATATATATATATATATATATATATATATATATATATATATATATATATATATATATAGATATATATATATAATATATATATATATATATATATATATATATATATATATATATATATATATATATATTCTTTATTGCACACAGAAAAAAAAATACAACAATAAAATTATGTCGGTAATGGTGGGCTTATTTCTAAAAGAAATCTCTTCCAGCTAACCAGTGGAAGTCAGTTACTTTCAAAGAAATAGTGGGAAGAGACAGTGCAAAAACAAAAAAAAAAACCAGATTTAAGAACTAAAATATAAAATAAAACGTGAATTTAAATATTAAATATATAATGAATATTTGAAAATATACATACATAAATATTATTAATATTATTACATACATACACACATAATATACATATATACAAAAATATACCATACATATATACATACATACACACACATATGTATATATACATACACATTACACATATGCTATGCTTTATAAATAAATTAATATAAAAAATGCGGTTGTTATAACAGAAGCTAATTTAATTGTTCTCACAAACAAACAAGTGTTTTTTTTTATTACAGCTAAATATATACCTAAATCTGCCAAGAATCAACATTGAAGACACGAATTGGGCTAAATGATCAATTAACGACTAAACTAATAAGCAAAGAAATCAGAATACTAGAAGCTCTAGTTATAATCAATAAATATTTTGATACATAAATGTTATACGATAGTAGTAAAGTCATAAACGTCAATAAAGCAATATAAATTTATTTATGAGGTGCTGAAAATTATTTGCAAAGAATTTCACATACTGACTGACATCAGGCGAGCCGCGCATTAATTGAAGCGAGGATCGCGTCAAAACATGCGCCCTGGCTGCAATATGTGCATTTAGGGCCTGTCATTATTACAAATAACAATCTATGTATGTGTAGGATATTGTTATTATTAATAATTATTATTTATTTAGTATATATATTAGTTATTTGTATTTTATATATCTAGTATAAATATTATTGTATGTATTATTTGATTTGAGAATTTAGTGTACCATATATCACATTTTTGTACAAATACAACATGCGAAGGTTGCCTCGAAGGTATGGTTTTATGCCTTAAGATTTTTGACTCTCATTTTTATTTTATATATATGCTATTTTACACATTAAGTTTTACGTGAAATAAAGAATAGTATATAACATGAAAAAAATATTTAATGTCAAATTTAATTTATATTTTTAATAGTAATAGTTATTTACTATTCATATGTAGTTTCTTCAATAGCAGATGTCGTAGACAGTCCTAGGGTTATTGCTTTAATTTTAAATCTACTGTCTTATCAGTAATAAACAAGGTGGCTGGCAGGTCGACAGACAAATTGGGACAGATGACAGAGGAGTCAAATCTAACTTTTTTTACCCAATCCAACATTATCCGGCACCGATACTTCATATTTTTATAATCATAAGCACAAACTCCTTTGCACAAACCTCTTTTTTTGTCACTTCAATAATAAAGTTTTATTTTTATAATTGTAAAATACATCTTGTATACATAATATATGACTATGACAGTGAAGTTAATTCACTATTCAAAGTATGTCAGATATTCACATCAGGATAGTATTGCGTTAATCGGAGCGAACATTGCGACCAAACATGCAGCACTGTGGAATACCACGTGCATTTAGACTTATTGCAGAGAAATATGCCATCATCTTTATTATGTCATGAGATTTTATTTATGATAAATACTTGTATATAAAATACGCATGTAATGTTTGTTAATATCTACTGTATATGTATGTAATAAGTAAATAATTATAAAATGAGTAGCTGTTAAAATGTTAAAAAGCTGTTAAATTATTATATTATAAGACTTAGGTAAATAAATAACCTATTTAACGGACTAGGTTCCTAGGTTAAGCTTGTTGTTAATGTTTTGTAAGCTTTATATTTCAAACAAGTAGGTATAAAGTCAATGATTCATTCATAATTCATTCTACATAAATTAATTATTTATTAAAGAATGCAAATCTTTTTTCATTGCTTGCATAAAAAACAATCAAGTAAAGACCTGAATAAAAAAACAACAACAAAAGTAAATAGCCTATAAAAAATCTTATTTTTCAAAGTAATTACTCTAGCATCCTGCAAAGTACATTATTATAGAAACAATATCACCACGCATTTTCCAGCCAATAGTCATTTTAACGCTACATCTACTTAATAGGACGCAGTCTTACTGCATAAAGCCTATTCTATAAGTCTTTCCCTCGACGTCGGTTATCATATACATAATTTAATATATAAGAAATTCAACTAAATGTGTGCATTCTACCATAGCAGGATAGCCGCGATACTCCTTTACTAATTAAAATTACTATTACAAAGCTGAAAAATATGTTAGATTGAATGCAGTTATCTCCGAAATTAATGATTTTAAATGATTATTTTGTTTAAGTTGGCTTGTAGTCCATTTAAAAGTTTCCTCGGGCTTTTATAATCTGCCATGAGTCATATACATTTCTTGGTTATTTCCATTCGATCACGGTTAAAAGTAAATATTTAATAATAAAAATAATATTAAGTACCTTCTTTGACTTCCTGGGCAGCATTTTCCAACAATTTGACTTCTATTCCGCAAAATATCAACGATTTGGATTTATATTAGCAGCATTGTATATTATGTTTTATAAATGACTAAATTGATTGGTAGTTTTGTTTTCTTAAATATTAGTTAGTTAGTAAAAGGGGCTCTAACAATGGCAGCGAGCGTCGATGCATTGTATTGGGGTCCCCCTACACTCAGTTTACAAGTTCTAGGCATTACTTCCAGCAAGTAGAGTCTAATTTACAATTTATAAGTACAAGTATATGTTGCTTTATGTAGACGAATAGATAGATAGATGTATTGTTATAAATAAATTGGTTTATATGAATATTGGAGTATATGTAATCTAGATTTTAATTATCTTTTATCTGAAATATGCGAATAGCATTGTTTTGTTTATATTGTGTGATACCACTTTATACTTCAAGTTCTAATTTGGATGACCTCCTTATATGGTGAGAAGGACAAGATAGACGTTCTCTAGATATGAAGAATTCTTATAATGTCTTGGGAAACAACGAGTCCATTACGAGCTCCATACATTTATTAATATTTTCTCTGTATATATATATATTTATATATATATATATATATATATATATATATATATATATATATAATATATATATATATATATATATATATATATATATATATATATATATATATATATATATATATATATATATATATATATATATTTATATAGGTTTTTTTAAATAACTTTTTATACATTATTATAAATACCGATCAATTGGCAAAGAAAAAAAAAATTTAGTACTATGTCGAAAAATTCTCATAAATTTTCATAAATTAAGAAGAAATCCATCATATTTTGAAAGCTATAAAAATATAATTAACAGCTGCAAAAGCGTCATCACAACACGTTAATAAACTAATAGAGCACAGAATTTGAGATATTCCCGCAACCGTAACTCGTATTCATCAGCGTCGGTCCCCTGCAAGGAATGCAATCTGTGGTGGAATGCTCCGAGTGGAATTAAATTTTAACCATCCGTGTGCACTGAACCGTGACGAGGTCTGCGCCAACAGGTGATGCTTCTTAGATATTTTGTCTGAAATCACAACGAAAATGTGCACGATGTTTTCTTTGCAATTTTAATTTTTATATGTTGCGTATAGTTTATATTGTATCAATCCTTTTTAATTTAAAAAAATATATCTATTAACAATTTAAGAGATTCTTTATATAATGTACAAATAATTTGTTTCAAATGAAAGGCTAAATGATCTTTTGTTTTAGTTCGCGGCATATAATGTCAATCAATATTGCACATACATATATAGGCACTAGAAGTATATATTAAAAATATATATATAAAAAAAATATTCGAAATATATTATTTAGATAACATATTACTGTCCTAAAGCATTACAAACTAAAAACGTCGCAAATTGAAACTTTACTTTTAAGTAACCATTAAAATTAACGTCCCAGTTAGCGCTGTGCTTTGATATCAAAATACATTCATTAAACCACTCCAGCGTTATTAAGGATGATTATAAACGGAAGAAGTCCGGGCCCAGGGTGGTGGAGTCAACCAAGCCGGCGGCGGCCGATTCATTTCCCCTATTAGCAATTCAAAAATCCACTCTATCGTGCCGCATTCTACCATATCCATCTATTACATCTCTTTCTTTCAACTAAAGTGTATATATCTCCATTGCATTCACTCGGCATTGCTTTTCCCTGGAAACATTTTACGGACACTTTCTTACTACGACCACGCGAAGAGATCCAGACAGACATCAGTCCTGAAGTTTATTTCGAAAGGATTAGCCATAAATAGTTCTTTCTCATTACATTTTCATGAGAGCTCTGTGTAACTGAAGATTTATGTTGAGAAAAGTTTGAGTTTACTGAATAAAACATATTAAAACATACTTTTATTTGCTAGTTATGTTGGCAGCTGGCCAAACGACTGGCGTTCCTGTTACATTTGTACATACGTGCAAATGTTATATGTTGTTGTGCAAAAACTTTATTTAATAGTTTGCCTAATCTAGAAGTAATAAGCGACGAAGCATACTATGAAAGCAGTAATGTCCAAAGAATATGTCGACCTAGGTATAGGACGCATCTTTGGTATTGTAAATTAAGTTTAAATAATCTATTCAAAAATTTTTGGACTTAAATCGCATTTTAAGCTGCAATGTTTTATTTACCCTTATGTGTATAGATATATATATATATATATATATATATATATATATATATATATATATATATATATATATATATATATATATATAAGCCATAAGCGTTACTTTTTCGGCCATTACCTGTCAGAAAAACTATGAATATTATGAAGAAATAATGATCTGATATATATTACGTAGGAAAATAAAATAGGAAGCAAAGCAGACACCTCCTAAAGGATGTAACAAAAAGTTATATCCGGCGTATTATTCCATGTTTGAAATTGTTTATTCAACATAATAACTTCTCTTGTCATCAGTTCTTTATATAAACATCGATGGCAAAACAATACAATGCTCAAACGATAACGCACAAACCCCGCCTCGGGCTTTGTAAAGAGTTTGCCCAAATTTGTTACAAAATTACGCTTATCTTTCTTTATTTATGGTAGAAGATGTAACAATTGTGAATATCGCGTTTTAAATGATAACGTTTCATAAAATTTCAGTAATTAGATTGTAAATAATATTATAGCCTCTGTGGCGACGGTTATGGGTTCGATTTCCACTCGGGAGAAAGAATTATTTTTATTTTCCTCACACTGGGGACAAGATAAACGAACCGTTTCGGGTTATCCGCGAATCCTGCACCGCTACATGCGGGAAAAGGCGTGTACGCGTTTTAATACACTTAACACAGTTATTATGCAAAACTCATTGATATCAATTTTTTTCTTCTCCATGCTGCCACTCCTTCCTCCGCTTTAAAAAATCGAGAACGGAATGATATTATTTGTAAAAATGAAAATAAAATCACACATATTTTCTCTCATATATCTTCTAAATATTATTATAAAATAACGAGATACTCGATACCAGCCACCTCATTAATTGTGAAATAATTAAATATATACATATCTTAGTTTAATTATAGATTCCAACTTCGCCTAAGCTCGAATCTCCAGACGCAATAACAACGACGTTATTATGAATAATTCTCTCATTAGCGATCCACATACGGGAATTTCTTCTAGAGAGGTGAATTAAAAGCGTTCTAAGTGCCATTACTCAACCAAGGTATTTTATATTATTACAGTAATGAAATTATTTTGTCATGATGCAGATATAAAGCTCAAGTTAAATAGTCTTTTGTATGATATCGTCATATGAGGGCAATGTGTACACTTAAATTTTGCTACGTAAACGAACTCATGCATGCTAATTAGTGAGACTATTTATTTATTAATGATTCAATCACAAAAATAGTAACCATTGTCAAATACCAATAGCGCATACTGAGCTCTATACTTGCGTAATAACATACTTGGAGAAATTGAACTTGAACTCGCGCCTCATGGAAACCGTCTAAGCGCTCTGACCACTAAGCCACGCATGCAACTTCTTCATCACGCTGCCTCGAAATTCTTATATACAATTATTATGTTTTGTAATATTTAATATATATAATTTTTTAAACATCTTTATTATTTTTAAAATATTAATCCACGCAAATGTTTAACGCAGCGAGATTTGAAACCGCGCCTATTTTTAATATATTCAGTCATATTATGTTAGGATAATCCTGTCTCTGTTTTCCGCCCAAATTTAATAAAAAGGGCAATAATATATCCTCCATAATAAGACTGAATCCACAATATTTTGTTTACAGTTAGATGCTGTCCCTTTGTGCCGCGATGGCAACATTACATTATCTTCATTGAAATTAAATTTAGAATCATCGCTTCAATGACTATACATTAGACAGTTTCATGTACAACTGGCAACATCTCCTTCTCTGCTTACCTCGATAAATGAGGGAGATACATAATGAAAAGTATACTATATTCACCATATTTATGAATAAAGTTTAAATTAATTACAAAACTAAAGCTTTTAAAATTTGTATAATAAATTTTGTACTGAATGATCAAGCAGAAACATCCCTAGGTAACTCTTGACCCAAATCATGCATAATGGGCAGCACTGTTAAACATCATCCTCAGATAACTTTACATACAATCAAATTAATTAATCACGAGAATCGACTTGGAGGCGAGTTAAAAAACTTGCTGTCGAACTTGTAGACGAAGTTTAAAGGAGAAGCTAACGAGGAAAGGGACCGTGGATGAGAAACGAAAGTTCAGTTCAGATCCAGTACGATGCGAGCGCACTAGATAAGAATGGCTGCAATTTAAAACTCGATTAGAATTTGCAATACTTCGACGTGATTATTAAAATATTTTGTATTATTGTTTATAGGTCAAATGAAGTTAAATAAAAAAAAAAGTAAAATTAAATTAGCTTCACTCTGTATCCCGCACATGGCAGGGTAGGCAGAGGGAAACGTAGGAACCTAGTGTTAAGACACTAGGTTCCTAGCTTTCCGCCTTTTGAAGCATAGCGTGTTGAGTGGCGGAACACAACGCCGCGCTTTTTGCCTTGTTGAATTTTAATTTATTTATATATATTTTTAAATGTGATTGATTTATTTATGGCAATTTCTTACAAAGTCGAATAGGTAAAGTAAATATAGAAAGACCATATTTGCTTTTTGGTACGGAAAATATGTATGGGAAATAGGGTAAAGTTTTTCCTTCCTTGAGTAACGATATGTGTGACTGATGTGGGATGGGGATAACAGTTTATTGCGACAGTTGGCATGTTCGATACTTATTTTATATGCTTTTACAAATTGCTATATTAGATCATCTCCAATATATATAAAAATTTAAGTATTATATGTTAGTTATCTACAAAAGTTTTTCTTTCCAATGTCTATATACTTAGACTATTTGGAACACTAGCGAAATATTATATTAATAATTTCCATAACAATATCTAATAAAAATTGTTATTTAACTCGCACCATAAACATAGCATTTTAACAGGCGCATCCAAGCCATGTCGATTCGGTATATAAAATATTTGAAGATAAATATCTAACAAGCATGTCAGGTTTGTCATAATATATATACAATATATAAATTAGCTTATTTATATATACTGTGCTAACATAAACAAGAATTATTTGAATTTTTTTGTGATAAAGCCATAAATCAAATCACTTAATTTTGTAGTAAATTTAAGAAATATTACTACACTCGATGAGTCATTGCACAATATAAATACGATTATGATAAAAACTCGATTACAATGTTTTGAAAATGTCCAATTCTCGACCAGATCTCATATTACCACAAAAGAAGGTGAAATAAGAGACACACTTTGCATTTAAAGTGATAGTACAAGACGATTTTGCCATTGACGGTCTACGTTACCTTACAGTTACCATAAAATCTTATAAACCATAAAGCGAGTGACAGAAGTTGGTTTTCTTTACGATCTATAAAATAAATCGAATAATCTGAATAAAGTGACCACGACTGTTTCAAGTCAAAACGAAAGAAAAATATTCGTCTGTTTGTGTTTAAATACGACAAAAGTAATCTATTTTTATTAATAAAATACATGTTTTTAGGTTTTTTTATATTTTATTGTGTTCTAATGGGATCGAGAAATTACCCCCAATATATATCTTAAAAACAGAAGAAAGCAGTGATAAGAGAGACATGGTATTGGGTTGACATATATGTTAAAAATGAATGCCTCAAAATGCATTTCTAAATTTTTCAATTGTACGCTAAATATTAAATAAATGTGTACATAAATCTAGGATGGTTCTCTTTGAAATTGACTGTAAATATAGAAAAGATATACAAGTTATTATAATACAGTATAGTAAAGTAGAGTAAAGCAAAATACGTAGTACTTACTTAAGTACAATACGTACAACATGTTCGTTAGGTACACAAAACTGACAAAAGGCATGATCTAATTAAACGTTAATTGAACACATCCTAATGGTTGCATCCAATGTTGACGGCTTCAACGCCAATCAAAATTGCAAATGTATGCAGTATTGCTTCGTTAACTGCCAGACGGGTAATAAATGAATTACGGCGAAGTAAAAACCAGAATTTGTTTAGAATTAACGATTACTTTTACCTTCTAAATTTACATTTCATTACAATACTTTATTATGTGAATAGACTGCTCTATATAATTTAACCATAACTTTTTATATAAGAAGAAGTATAAATTTATGTTTTAAGCCTAAATCTAAATCTAAACTATCATACGAAGGATTACCAAATAATATATACGTATTTAAATATATATGTATATCAATTAAGAAAGTTAAGAGATATTTCACAAAATTAATATCCAACGAATTGAAATGATTAAATCATTTATAGTCTAGAATAATTGCTAATACCAAACTTGACAAATCTTATTCAACTACCAATTACTTAATATTAATTTGAGTCTCATAATGTAAATTACCAACCCAAATTACGAATTACCATTCATTTTGAAAGAGTGATTTATTTTCATTTATATATATATATATATATATATATATATATATATATATATATATATATATATATATATATATATATATATATATATATATATATATATATATATATATATATATATATATTATATATATATATATTCTAATCTATTTTTTTTTAAACCTGCCTGAGTAGTCAATACAACATAATCATCACATCTATGCTCGTGTATAGAGCTATGCCTATCTAAACCAATCCAATGTATGACTTAATTTAAAAGATTTAGTCAGAACTGGCAAACCTATTTGCTAAAATTTGGCTTAACAATGGAGAAAGGAAACCATCCCGTATACTTTCTGTCTCTGCATAAGTAAAAAAATTACCACGGCGTAATTTTTTTTTATTACAAAATTAACTTCAAATGTTGTAATATTGTTCAAAATATGGTTTATCATATGTTAAAATTCAAAATGTAAATTAACCTTTTCAAGCTTATGCAGACATTTGTAACGGATAATTGCTTTTGAAGTCATTCAAATACGTCCCGACTTATGTATATTTAATAACCAAGTTCCATATAAATCAATTTCGCCGTCTTTAATAAATATTTCGTGGCGTGAGTAATACTCATATGTCTTTTGATCTCGCAGTCCCTCCTTGAAATAATATATAATATTTAGCGAAATGGACTCGAAAGAGGGGACCGTAATTAATTAAATTAAGTTCGAAATACGTTAGAAACAAAGTTAGAGGTTAGTAGCGACTTGTTAATAGTGTGGGGCATAATCCCTGGGGGTAGTTCATCCCCCGGGTGCTGCCAACCTGCATGCTAATAGCCAATCATATTCTGTTTACATTCCATCACCAAGTATGAATAATTTGTTATTGTCTCAGCAAACATTGCCGTGTCACGGTCAGTATTGTCTCGCGTATTAATTTGCGTCCGGCACGCAACTGAATTCAATAGCTTACGAATCAAAGAACCAATTTCCAGCCTTCTGTTAGCGAAAGATTAATACAAATGGAAAATTGAATTTTGTTATTATTGCCAACCGGATTTTATAATGTCAATCGCTTTTTGAATATTTAAATAACGCTCGAAATGGCGTTTCGTCCGATTTGAACTGGACCGAATTGTGTTTGCGCTTAAACAATTTTACACACATTGATTTTAATGAAGTGATTAACGGCTTGAATGGTTACATATTTAAATTAATTTTATACATACGTATTATATTATTATATTTAATAAGTAAATAATAGCATATATATGATTTCCTAAACTTTAGTGTTTTAGTGTTTCGCACTAAAATATGTATGTTATTATAATATCCTTCAATATTATATATGTGATAAGTTTGACTGATTTAATGTTTGATGAACCACATAAAACGTGTGATTAAAATGTAATATTTCAGAGGTAGGCAGAATATTCCATGATTTTTTTTATTGTGTAAATTTGTGTATATTTTCGATTTTTTTAAAATATATTTCACTTATTTCTTTTTTTAAGTTTCTTCGGTCTACATTAACAAAAATCAGGGCATATGCATTATAGTATATCTAGTTTATAGTTGTTAATTCGAATCTTACTTTATATATATTTATATTTATTATATTTTTACGATCAAATTCATATATAACATATAAAACGTTGCGTGGACATGTTCCAGTAGCATATAGGTAGTATTCATATAACTACAATATACTAAATTCTCTCTGCCCAACCAGCATAGAATGTCCGTAATATATAGGACGGGAAAATAGTAATACTAATAAAAAAAAACACAAAACATATTGAAATATATGTAGGCATATGAAATCGTCGTGATTCGTAAATAATTTTATTCGACAAGCGACTCGATTTTGTCAGCAATGGCGTCGATAGTTTCTAATATACAAACACGACATAAATAATAATACGAACAGCTGTTACAAATCATCCACTGCATTACAGTCACTGTCATGATAAAATATTACTTGAAATAACACTAACTTTCAGATATTGCTTTGCTGTCAAATGATACTGTAAATTCGTATCAATTGTAATTTTGCTCTACTTTAGTTTGTCAAAGAGTAAACACTTGTTGTGTCCTTACTTTACATCTTTATAATATAAAATATATATATTTATTGAATAAATATAGATTTAGATAATATAACATAATAACTTTAATATATAAACTAACTAACTTCTTACTCTGTGAAGGCCTGCGAGACAAGGTCTAGTATATATCTTCTATTAAATTTCGCATTTTACACTCACATAATTTACGCTTTGTAAAGTAGTAGAAACTAATTTTAACATAAGTTATTTCGTCCTCCGCTGTCCGCCCATTCAAGAGTCATTGCCTGCTGGGTGGCGGAATCAACCGCTGCTGTCGAATCAGACCAGAGAAACATTAACTAAAGTAAATGTATTCTAAATATATCTTCTAAGTTAAAACATATATGCAATAAACTTATTTAATTTAATCTTTTTTATAAATCATTTTTATGTTCACCTCTCTCACTTGGTTATATATAGGTAAAGAGATTCTATAGTTAAGTAATGCCGTCCTCTGTGTAAGAAAAATCTTAAAGAGAACAAAAAATTCATTGGAAAAGGAAAACTCAATTTCATTTTAATGTCACATACCGATACCTATCTGTACTTACGAGTACGGACAAACTTGCACAATATGCTTATACTTTAATTATAAAATAAACTGAAATGGCTTAAAACCTATAACTCACATTTACCAAGTTACACCAAAAAGCTTTTAGTTGGGCAAAGCAAATCATTTTATATACAACACTGTCCTAAGCTTAATCGTAGCTCTGTTATAGTCCAATGCCTTAAAACTAATACGTAACCCTTTCAACGAGAATAAATCAGCTATAGTGTTACAAGGACAAACTTATATGTATATTGTTACAAATAACACTTCGTTTAACAAGTACCCTAAGCTTTGTTCCCTGTACAATGTGAAGGCAGATTAAACTCTAGCGAGGTTGGTTGCTGCTAATCAATTTTGGTTAGACAATATTGGATTTTAATTAACTGTATCGCTACCCCGCCAGCGCAACGATGTCGTCGGCTGTGGTCGCTGGCGTTATCAATTTTATTGCTCTTATTTGTTTTAGGAACACTGAAATTATATCAAGGTAATAACTAAGGTAACTAATTAAGGTAATTTTAGGTTATCTATGTAGTTCTTGCTAGAGAATTGGTTCTAATATTTAATTTTTTTATTGTATTTAATATGAATAATTATTATATAATTATTCATATTATTCATATGTATGACTAAATACTTTGGCATATAAATCAATACCTGTATGTATTTTCATTTCATAGAGTAGTGTAGGCGCAGAGAGAGTAGTGTCAAGACACTCAGTGCTCACTACACACACACAAATGAATATATTGAATAATACAACAAATGTTCACAGCAAGATATAAATTCACGGAACGTCAAGCATGACGAATACTTTTATTTAATACTTTTGACATAGCCATATACATTTATTAATCTGTTTGAATTCGCATCCGAAACGACGTGTATTTTTTATGGATTTTAAAAATTCCTTTATTTTAAACTGCTCGAATATACGAAAAGCGTTATGGGAATAAAACGATCGACCATCGAGTACCGGCAATAAAATGAAACTATGTGTTCACATGGCGGCGAAACTGAAATATTGTTAAACTTGCAAAACGTCTGAGTGGTTAACATTTTGCAAAGTGACTCCGCCAATTTTATGAAGGTATTTTATTCCATTTCTTTCATTATTTTTGAATCGATTGCTTTTTAAAAAGTTCTCGTGAAACCATATCGCTTGAAAATTGACGGTGTTATGATTAAGTACGTTATTCAAAAGTCACCCCTTTCTTTTTTGTGGGCTCTAGAGCTTTTGATGGGCAATTTTTTTATTAAAAGCTTTATTGAAAATTTTAAGGCTTAATGATTCAATTATGTTATAAAAATTTAAAAGTTTGATTTCTTTTAATACTGTTATAATAAATCATATTATTGTATATAGTGAGAATTTTTTAAGTTCGACACAGAACGAGTTTTTAAATTTTTCTTCAACATTGGTTTCGATGGTGACTTTTAATTTATAATACCCCGGAACTACTTTATGAAAAGCGAAGACCAATAAATCGTCAGTCTAATTCAAATATGTTTGTTTTGATTCTGAAATATAAGTATATTATTATTTAAAACATTCCGTTAATATTTCAGAGAACAACAATCCAGGGATTTAAATATAAAATGCTAATTATTTGAAACTTCACAACACGAAATTATTCTGGGTTTTGTTCTAAAACATTTTGTTAGATACTGAACGAGTTTACCCATTTCATAGCTAAGCATATTAATATATGCTAAAATACATGTTTGACACCGTTGTTGTTCAGTGGGACAGAGTCTGACTTTAAACGTGTTGTTTCGGGTCCCACCTGAATTCCATCGAATCGATGTTTTCTATTTTTCGCTTAACATGCAATGTCTCGAATTAAAATGGAAAATAGAGAAAGGACACTAAACACTAAGTTCACTCTGCCTACCGCAGGATGAAACTGTATATTAACATTACATTAACCTATTAACTAAACATATTTGTCGATATACTTAAAGAAAGTAGAATACTTTATTTAAGTACATTACATACATTACTAACCTCCTTAGACAGTTAGTGGACTTGGAAGGAAAAATTAAGGAGTAATAATCTTATATATTAATATTAAATATTACAAGTATAAACATTGCTATGACTGTTTATATATTAGGTATATGGGACCGATGAGAATTTAATGGAAGCACTTAACGTAATGTAATATTTTCTGAATAAATGGAAAAATAACAAAAAATTAAAAAGACAAAATTGTTTTAAATAATCTAAAATAATTCTTCAATTGGCAATAGCACATCTTGAAATTAGTTCCGCGAACTAAACAAATATTTTAGTTTTATAATATTAGTATAGATTCCTATTATAGTATAATTTTATTCATAACCACACTGGTATGCAGTATGAATAAGGGAAACCTCCTAAAAATTTACATTACAGCCATAAAAAAGCATTGTGACAAAGATCCTATGGGACTCTTAACATGTTCAATGTTAGAAGAATCGCATAAAGATAGTTTTACGATTTTATAAAACTATCTTGAATCGACGAGTTATTTTTGAACCAAATACACATAAAAGTGACACTTTATTTGGACGGAACGTACGTTAAATCTCACACTTATATGCCTCTATAACATACAACAATGGACAAGATGAAAGATATAAAGTTTATTACATACAATATGAGCATATATTTTAAATTTTAATATTATTGTAATAATTTTTTTACATTTTTTGCTATTTCTTTATAATTATACTACATTTTGCCTGCAGCTTTGCTCCGCCGGCAAACAGAAGTAAAGAAAAAGTGCATATAATCGTCACAGGTAAGGACAAAATATACATGCTAAGTAGAAGCTAAAAATATTTTTGACTTGTTTAGTCATTTATCGAGTTAAGCTATATTACAACAAGCGGGCTGTTGTAATATAGCTTAACTCGATAAATGACTAAACAAGTCAAAAATATTTTTTTAAGTTAAAACAGTAGTTTCTGAAATTAGTGCGTACAAACAAACTGTACATCTTTATAGTAGTATAGATATGTAGACAATTTATACGTAACAGGCAGAAATTACTATAAATAATATGGTCAAGTTGGCAACTTGTATCAATAACTGGAATTTTTAAAGTCCTCCTTTATATAGAAACTATATCTACGTTCTTGTAGTCTCGTTTACGTTAAATATTAATTCATCTATTATATAAGAAACTGCCCTGTTTTTAACATTATGAATCATGTACCTGTTCCTGTTATTATTTTGAAAATTAAAAATTTAAAAGGAAAAAAGATTTAAGTAAAATATTTTTTATTCTCTGTATTTATAAACTAATTAGGCACTTTATTACTTTACCTATAGATATTTTTACTGTGATTTTCTTCCCGATTTTTCCAAACCCATTTACTTATACTGCTTACTAGGTACTCTGTCAATCTAACCCGACGTTACGCTTTGTCAATCCAAACTGAAACATCTACAGTATAAATATTCATGGAGTAGGATTTTGAATAATTGTTGTACGTACTATTAAAATATTCCATCCATATATGATATGAAAAATAAAATATAGCTTTGTATGATAATATATTAAAAATATTTTTATTGTTTATGCTATATACCGTATGACAAAAATACATCAATTTATTAAATTGGTATAAAATGTTTGATTTTTTTACTTTTTAAATAATTTAACTAAAAAAAAGCTTTTTAAGCTTCACCATGTGTCCCGCGTGTAGAAGGGAAAACAGAGAGAATTAAGTGTTAAGACATTCCAAACTCCGTTATTCAATTGCATCCACATATTCATATAAACAAGCCAACTCAGGTTTAAATAGAATATTATGCCTATACATATGTATGTATTACTCACATACTACTATTTTCCATTTTTATTTTGTTCAAGAGGGGATACAATCACCTTTGAATTACGTTCTTTTAAATAATGAATAACTTTCAAAATAGTATAGGTACTTCTTTTAGGAAAAGAATATATAGGTCAATGGCTGCTCGTTTTAAAATAAGGTATAGTGCACAGGGATAGCATCTGAATGTAAACGCAATATTTATAAGTCGTTCCCTAACGTTTGAGTATATTAATTATTATTATAAAGAATAGTATATAAGCCTAAGTATATACATAATTTATTATTATATAGAATAATATATAATTTAATTAAAAAAATACTCAAATTAAGAATTTGATTTATTTATATTTCAATATGGAAAGACGACATATTAAAAATTCTAATAGAAAGTGGACAGTTTAGGACATTTAATACTTAGTATATTTGACTATGAATAAATTAAGTATAGCTATGTGTTACTATTTTACATTTTTAAACCGTCCATATGAGGGGAATACAATGCAGCAGGTACACGTAAACAGCGCCAATCGAAATTGCAAATTTGTGCAGGGGCGGATTCGGTTCGTTAGCGACTTGTGTTTACACGTTACACAGGGTTATCTGCTATTAATTAATATATATTTGTTTTAAAATATAATTGTTTTTTTTTTATTAAAAAAGAACATCTATTCATTTATTTATTTCAGTCAATATTCGAAATTAAACCTTCAACTTCATCTAAGTACCTATGTACATATTGATTGCATATCACAATGGTATTGTTTAAGATCATATTATTTGTTAATGATTATGTGATTACGTGAGTCAAAATGTATTATCTATATACGATAATCAAACCAATTGACATTATTTACAATAATAAAGCAATCAATTTATACAATATATAGAATAACCATCTCACTTTTACAGAATACTTTAATAATTGCTAAATTGTACTATTTACATATTGATGTATATCGTACATTATATATATATATATATATATATATATATATATATATATATATATATATATATATATATATATATGTATATTTTACATACAAGTTAGTCGTCACTCAAAGCCACTATGATCTATTTTCAATAACTATTTTCAGGTTGTATCCAGGTTATAGAATAAATAGGTTTTTTTTTACGCTGGGAAATGCGATTTATGCAGACCGCTCATTCGAACGGTACTGTGAGACTCATCGGTACTACCGGTACTGTTGCGAGCGGTAAGAGAATCTGCCCAAACAGGAGCACCGTATAATGCCATGGATCTCAACACGCCTACATATAGCGATCGACATGGAGAATGTGGCCCTCCGATATTCGGCAATAAACTGCCGAGGGTCAACCTAAAACCTAACACAAGTTAGAAGCATAATGTAAGATTTGTTGTAGATTAGAATAGAACTCAACCATCGCCTAATCAATTAGGGTTACTAGACAATAGACCAAAATACTATATATACAAGATGTACAGATTTCTCAATACTTGATTAAACTTCTCTAAAAGTTATAAAACAAATGATATTATATCTTATATTGTACATCATAGATAGCGTCTGGCTGCAAGCGTGATTATTGTGGCTTTAAGTCCCCCACTCTTTCAATTAATTATTTTCATTTCCTGTCTTTGGTAGCAGAAAGTGCATTGTTGAGTTCTGGGACTCAGAACGCATCGTTTCGAATTCGACGAAAGAACAGTCTTTACGTACTGTAGTAAGTTCTCTTCGCCAACCCTTCTTTACACGGGGTACAACGTGAAGCTAGAAATTATTTTACTTTTATAGTTATATTATACTTGCTAAAATGTATCGTGAATTATGTCAAGGCACATCCTAGGCACATTGAGTGCCGCCTCTTAACAGGCAATGCCTGGGTTTCTGCGGTTCTGACGGTTCCCTCTATCCCTGCCTCTCTCATGTGCGGGATATAGAAAAAAATTAAAAATATTTATTTTAGTATCAACATTTTCTTTAACGTGCGAAGTAATGAGACCAACCCAGTAAGTTACTAGTATAGCACTAGTACTTGTGTTAGGAGGCCCCGCTCTTGCATAAAACTTCATACATTTGTGGAAATAAATATCTATATAATACACATCTTATATCTAACCTAATTTAATTTAATTTAATTTAATTTAATTATGAAAGAAATGGGCAAAAAGAGTATGTTTATTTGTGTGTATGTGTGTGTGTGATTGTGATTGTGTGTGATTGTGTGTGTGTGTGTGTGTGTGTTTATACACACACCACGTGTGTGTGTATATTAGTGTACCATTAAGGCTTCTATGTCATCGTAGTGTAACGTTAGTAGCCAGGCAGTTAATATTTTTTTGGACTGATAAGAGCTCATAGGATTAATGTTTAAGATTTTATTTATTTTATTATAAAGAAATCTCGACTGATTTTGAAACTGGTTATTGCCAAATTTAGTTCTCATAGGAGGAATATATGCTGTTACATTTCTTCTTTTATACTGTTTTTGCGAATCATTTGCAGTCATTCTATGCACTTTTAAGATACTCTGCAATATATATAGCTTTCGAACGGTTAACAATTGGCAATAATTATAAATTCTGTCAGTAGGGAATCTAAAAGGCTTAAAAAACATAACCTTTAACAAGGATCTCTGGGCTCTTTCTAATTGGAGGAATTTTATTTTAGATGCACCACCCCATATAGGGATACAATATCCTAGTATTGATTGCGCTAGGGTGATATCAATTTGAGTTAACAGTTTTTTATTTGTCACGTGTCTTAGAATTTTAAATATCCAGATAAGCTTGCGAATTCTAGAACTAGTAAAATCAATATGTGGGTGCCAAGATAATCGTTGATCCAGCATAATACCAAGATATTTGGTAGTAGATACTCTACTCAGAATCGATGGAGCACAATCACAAATATTAGAGCCATCATACAGACAGTTATGCAGCTCGATACTAAAATTGTTTTCAGGCTGAGTTCTGTTATTAATAGTGAAGCACATGTAGTTTGTTTTATCTATGTTAATAGTAAGTAAGTTACAATTGAGCTAGAAGTATATTTTTGCAAGTCCCTTTTCTGCAGACAATTTTACGGCATTCCATGAAGGACCGGAGAAGACAATTGCGATATCATCATCAGCATATATATATATATATATATATATATATATATATATATATATATATATATATATATATATATATATATATATATATATATATATATATATATATATATATATCTAAATATAAATATATATAAATGTGTTATTACACAAGGTATCGGGTTATAGAGAATGTAATGTTAACATGGTGTATTCCTTACTAGTTAGTTACTAAGGAATGGCTTTAAATTGTGACTCTAGTATTAAAATCTGTTTAATGGTAACTCACTATATATTTTATGAATATTAAAAAGTCTATAAAATAAGTAATCCAAAGAAAAATATAAGACTATACCTACATACATTCAATACTTTTACAATTATCTTTAAAAAATAACAACTCTAACATTTTATTCGCTTGCTATATACCTTCATCAATCAATTGATCGATCTACTATTCCACTAGAGCAGGAAACATATTCCTGTAGTCTAAGGTTGGTTAATAAAACCTATTTTTCATCCTGATAGCATTTCGCATTCATAAATTAACTTAGACTATATACGCTTCGAGTTTATTGCTGAAGGATTATAATGTAAGCCACTAACAAATATATGGAGTTCAATATTTTGAACGAATTATTTTATTATTAGCACCTATCTATTTTAAAAAGATAAACAGGCAGATGTTCTCTCCGACACATGAATATTAGAATTACATTTTTCATAATCATAAGAAATATAGTAAGTTCTACAATATGCTAAGCGGAAGTAAAGTTACATTCATTGAATAAGAATTGTATAATTTAAGATATGTGGTGTTACAAATTAGAAAAGGAGGATAAAATCTACAATTTTATTGTAAACACGCTTCTATTCCTATTTAGTTTCTAACTATAAATTACTTAGAACTGATCAATTTGCCAAACTCCACACAAAGATCGCATCTAGCGCCACACGTGCGGTGTTGAATTTATTCTACAGAAGTCCCGTAGTTGAACGCTCGCTTTTGAACTCGGCCTGCAGTCCCCGCTCGAGCTGAGTGTAGGAAGTGACCGGCATTTAAAATACTCCTTTAAATCAATATGTTGAGACTTCGTTTACTCCTTAAAGCAGAGAAGAACTATAGAAATGTATAGTGATTTTGTTTTTATTCTACAACTTTTGTATTACAGCAGTATATTTACTTAACATGTGTTGACGGCTGTAAAGTAAAAATATTATATACTACACTATAAGTGTTTGTAATCAAGAGTAACGTATAAATGTGAAGGTACAACTACACAACGTTGGTCACTTCGGTGACGGATAACGCATGACTGATGACGGATGACGCATTTTAGACGATGATAACAATGCGTTACTAATTGCCATATTATATCAAAATTTCAACTCAATCGGGTACTGAGAAGTGAGTTAATTTTAACTTGCGAGATTTGTGTACTAACAAACGGGTCTAATAAAATAAAAGCTTGAAATAAAAAAAAATATATAAACACTTTTTTATAAGAAAGTTCTTTTGAGTTTTGAGAAACAGTTTCTTGTAAACCATGACCAGAACAGTAAGAAGAAGGGCCGGATCAGAAATAAAAAACAAAATAAAGTACCTATGATTTATTTAATAAACGAAAGATAATATAAATAATAATATTGAGTAAAAAATTACATAAGATTATTACTTATTAGCATAATTTTTTTTTCATTATTAAATAATATATAACGATTTTTGAGTCATCTTCGCTCATTGGTGCACATGCTGCATGACCGAGTTGGTTTAGGGGACCGACGTGATCACAAAATGATAAGCTACTTGATACCTATATTTTTAAAGGATGCAATTTTGCTCCAAATGCTAAAACATGTTCGTCCTAATATTCACGTTAAGCTCTATACGAGCTATTGCATTCGTGATCAGATAGCGGAATCTAGATTTTATTTGTTTTATTTCATATCAGTTGTATTGAAAAGTCAAGTTTTAGTAGATTGTCACGAAAAATAGATATTTCATATTCAATGTTATTTAAATTTCTTTCCAGCAAGTTGGTCAGAATATAATAACATAAATTGTAACTGTAGGTATAGTTTCCGTGGTGTAGCGGTTATCACATCTGCCTAACACGCAGAAGGTCCCCGGTTCGATCCCGGGCGGAAACATATATTTTTGTTTATTTACAAACTATTTTTTTCTATAACTGATTTTTTTTAACTTTTTTTAATGTTGATATCTTCTACTATTAACGCGTCTCCGGAAAGTAATATTGAAGCTCATATGTGAGCAATCATGAAATGCTATGTTAACCGAAGTTCCTAACAATCATTAGTATATTTCAAATAAAATTAAAGAACTGAAGGATAATTACAATACCAAAGTTCTATATGGTTAGTTTTAATACAAAAATAATAATCGTCATCGTAGTGATACTGGGTGGAGAGCGGAGAACATATTCTATTTGTATACCTGGTATAAGTTGTTATGACAACGGACTCTATGAAATTGAAAGTATATCACAAGATCCACGCAAGCAAAGTTGCCGGTAACAACTAGCTATTAATACATGCAAAACATTCTTTTCGTTGAAAAACTATTTATTACTATATTTTAATTTAGAATTTATATGAAAATAGATTTTCACGTGAAACTTATAAATAAAAAAATACAAATAAATATAAATGTACGATAAATATGATGAAAAATAAAATTAAAGTTTAACAAAGTTATTTTATACCCGAACAAATGCAGTGACAAATAAGCTAGATCCATTGAAATAATATTGGTAATGTTGGTCGCCTTGGGCCATAGGCGAAATCAATTTCAGCACAATTCTCATTTTCTAGATACTTCCTTTTTTCTGCCAATCCGGAAGATAGAATTCACTGTGCTTTTACTTCGTACGTGGATTTATATCTGCAACACGTACTTTGTACAATATGAAGGCAAATTTCATTATACAGTACAGTAAATTGAGGAACTCCTATAAAAGAGTTTTAATGCTTTTCTATGATTTTTAATATTATATTAACTTAGAATTCAATTATTTTTATAATATATTTATAGCTTACCACTCACATTTTAGCTTGAGTGCACATTATGATCCTTGTCATAATACTTTCGTGTACTACTTTTTTCGTTGTCATTAAAATTTAAGCCCAATGCCGCCTTTACTACGTGGGCAGACTACCTATTGTGTTATTATTATGTAAAAAATATACAAGAAAATGCTCGTTACGCTAAACGTCACTGTTAATCAGTTTCGTATCAAAAGTATATATTTTTGACTTTTAAATTTAAATAAAAATGCTCTTCTGGCTATAAAACTCATTACTGAATTTTATCTTAACGAAGCCAGAAACGAAAAAAAATTTCAATTGTTTCATCAATAATAAAAAGCTTTTGCTAATACCTCAATTTCATATTTCTGATATTTCAGCTGGTCTTCTGCAGTTGTGTGTTCCAAAAGCTTAATACAGTGAACAAAAAAAATACTATTTATTTAACTAAGCTAGTTTACTGGTACTACATCAAATGAGCCAGTCTTAAAAAAATCAATCATAAGTTATGTTCTGTAAACGCTTTATAACTGTTCAGTAAAAAAAACCTCGATAAATAGTCCGAAAATGTGTATGTACAAACAGACAAACAAAAAATACAGTTTTTAATTATTTTTTTATATAAAGGTATCTAATTTGTTTTAATACATTTGGATGTTATTCCACATAGTGTCTATGCTGTATCATTTGGCATTTGTTTTATGGAGATTAACAAAGTGCTCCAATTTTTCCTTCCTTTGAAATGATTACTCGCCGGTGACTTGTGAAAATGTTTGAGCGTTATAAAGTAATTTACGAAAATTACTTCTTATAAACCAAAGTTATTTTTTGCGGAAATGTTTTGTGTTAAATACGAGTACGTTTTTTAGATAAAAATATTCTTTAATGAATTAAATTTGAGGCCATTGTGGCGCAATATCTTAGAGTACACTAAATGGTTGTCCGTTCGATTCCCATTCGAGGCAGTGAAAGTGTTATGCTGGAAAATTAATTAAGTTCCTCTAGAGTATTTTTTTACATTGAATGTCTAAAGACATATGGCTGAAATATTTGTTTTACAGGATTTCTTTTTGTTTTAATATTCGCATTCCTAGTCTGGTTAAATACAACGCGGCACAGTGTTAAGTTCCGCTAAGTAAAGTCTGTAATAATTATGTAGTATAGTGAAATAGATAATATATTATTAGAATATATAAGTGACATATTACATTCTGCCCACCTCACATACTATATTAAACCTATAAAGTTAAAAACAGAATTATTAATTAAAAAAAAATATCAATCATATAAAATAAATACAAATAGGTATATTTTTTCTTACTAAGAAGTTCATTTAGAATTTAGCAAGTAAATGTATTCATATTTCATTTAAATTACATAGTTTATTTAAAGTTTATCGAACGTACCTTAGGGCTGACCTTGACTTATATGCGCTTCTGCTCCACAAGCTTACATAATTAACCTCATATTTTGCTAAAACTATTAAGTTTTAGGTAGCATTACAAAAAATAACACTGTAGTATGAAATATATATTATTGTAGGAATATATTAATATTTTCCATTTAACAAGAAATAAAGACAAACCCAAAAAAAAGGTTTCTTTCTGATAATGTCTCTACTGGTGGAATTTAACCAGGTCAAGTTTTAATGAACACAATTTATTAAATTTTTTATAATATATGTGCATTTATTACTGTTTGGTTAAAAACTATACATTGTACCACCTAGAGTACAAGCATACGTTTATCAATATCGTGCCAATTTTCGAGCTTCTGTTTCCGAACATGCTTGCAAAAATTTAAGGAAAAAGAGTACTAAAGATTAGATCCGAACTATGATTGTACTTTTTTCTGATATTCATTTATTCGGCCAACATGAATTGTGAATAACGAATTTTCACTTAATAACATCTCATGGTTCCATTTTGCGGAACCCATTAGTCGGTTGGGTACGATTAAAAAGACTCCCTAGTTATTACCGCTGCCTTCTCAACCACTTCAGACAAAATCAAATTTCATTTTTAGACGTGTGCATCAATTTTACTTTACTGATTGGAATCGCAATTTTTGGACTGAATTCTTTTCTATTTTATTATATTTACTATACAAATGACATTTGCATAATTTTGTTAATCAAACGTCCTTTTTAGGGTTTCGCTTAAAAGGAAGAAAACGAATTTATGCTTAGTTTTGCCGCGTTTTGTATGAAATTTGCCGCTCTAGGATGCTTTCCTTTGAGGCAGAATTATTAAATTTGGTATGAACTACTTACTTAACTTACTGTACAAATAAATTTATATTATATAAAAAATATTATAAAAAAAAGTTATAATATAGGTAGTTAATATTGGTAGGTAGTTAATTTGAATATCATAAAAAAAATTACAAACCTATATCTGTACTTTATACCATACAAAATGAATGGTGAATGCATGGCAATTGCAAATTCTAATTTGTCAAGTTTTGTAAATGGTACTTTTCGTTGTCTTATAGTCATGAAATTGGTACGGAACACTCAGTGCGCGAGTACGAGACTCGCGTCGCACTAGACCGATTTTTTTGAAATTCGAACAATATTTAAGACGCGTACCCTAGCCCGAAAATTCAAATTATTATCATAATACTTCATAATTTCAATGGTGTAGCCAATTCCATTCTTTACGCATACCAGTGTCAACTTGAAATCAATGAAAAACAAACAAATTTAAAATCCTTTTAAATTATATATACAAAGCAACGATATATTGTTCATAAATACATTTATTTTCAATAGAAATATCGTATGTCATTGGCTACGGTACCTATAACCGTGGCTTACTAAGGCTGATTCTGCAATACGGTATGGGATCCACCGAGGATGAGCCTGCACTTAACTAATACAATATATTGTTATCATATAATCACATTTCAGCTGTTCGCCTATGAGTATGAGGAAAAATAAGAAAATATTTTTTCTATGCGATATAAACTTTTATTTTGATGGGCTATATTTACAAAGAGAAATATTATAGAATAGAAACATAACTACATAAAGCATCATGTTAATCATTATCTCCGACCGCGAGGGTAATGTCACGGATAAAAGCTATTAAATGACGTTTGTTTTTACCACTTTTTTTTAGCTTCATGCTGTATCTCGCACATAGCAGGGTAGGCAGAGGGAACCGTAGGGTCAAGAAACCTAGTGTTAAGACCCTACGTTCCCAACTTTCCGGCTATCGAGGCATTTCATGTTGAGTTGTCGAACACAACGACGCGCTTTTGCCTTGTTGCCAGAGCGAAGAAAATGAAAAAATTTCATTCTTCGAGTGGGAATCGAAGTCATAAACCAGTCGCGTTTAAAAGCAGAGGCTGTTGCCTCTGCGCCACGATGATTTTGCAAGTTAATAAGTAGAAATGTATTGTTACTGTTCAAGGAAGGTAACGTATAGACGTTACCTTCCTTGAAATTATTATAAAATATAAAGTAATACAAAATGATAACAAAGTAAAATGTTACTCTCAATCAGCCACTTTAATGTAAAAACATGTTACCTTAGTAAGGTAACATATACGAATAATTGGCGGTATCCGGCAAAACAAATTGTGGTTTTGAACGCGAACCGTTTTCTTTCTCAACATTCAAATGTTTTATGTGATTAGATTTTATCTTTCAAATTAAGCGGTTTCGTTTTACCCTTGGTGGCGAAAAAACCTATAAATTTCCCGAGGCTCCCCATTTACCTAAAAATAAAGAAAATATATGACTAAACTAAAAAATGTCTCAGATTCGCTTTAATTAAAAATCGCTTTTATTAAAATTAAAATAGTAGCAAAAAATTACAAATATATAAGCACCAAAAGTGAATATTTCTAAAGTATCACAGAAACGAGCATAAACAGTATTTTAGGTTTTATATTTACAGAGAAAGTTGCAGGCTCGTACATAATATGAAATAATCTATCAAAATTTAACATAACCGCGTAAATTATTTCTAAAATGTTTTATGAATACTCACGCGGTTCTATCCTCTCGGCGCATTAGCTATGACCATTGGAACATTTACTATGCCGATAGAATGCCATGGGGATATTTAGAGTAATAACACTTGCAAAACTTTGCTCATCAGTTAAAACAAACTTGCTGACGTCAGAACGATGTAAATCTATAGAAATTGCTTAAGAGCTTTTACTCTTTAAATATAAAGTATAATTGAATATAATTAAATTTTGCTTAATTTAACGATCTAAACAAAAGGAATAAATAAAAAATATTAATTTAATTTTTAAAATCTTGGATTTTAGATTATTTATTGTATTTATCATTGCCCTGCTTCTAAAATGAATTTAAAATATAATATTTTTTAAAGCCACTCTACTTTAATAAATTGTTGTTAATTTGTCACAAGTCACAATTTTATTTCAAAGTACTAGGTCCCACTGTCTACTAGGTACTTGGAAATTAAGAGACTAATTTAATGAATTATACCAAATATATATTTTTTTCAGCCTGCTGAAGAAGACAGGATCATATTTGTTAAATAAAACTGGCAACACTTAATATAATAAAGTTAATACTTATAGTACGTCTTAAATTTCAATTGTTTTAAATATATTGTGATTATCAACTTTATATATAATTCATTATGACATTTAAATTTATAAATTATGAATAAATTTAAATTATATATAATATTTGTTTTATATCCACTATAAATGTAATTTACCAAAAGAACTATACTTACGAAATAATTATTGACTTGAAATACATGTTACATTTAAAAAGAAACGCTGCTAGCTTTATTCTGTCCAAACTATAACCAATACTGTTATAAAGTGAAGTTTCTTCTATAAGCATTCCAAGGATTCGCCGTGCGGGTGCCGGGCTTATAGCGGTATAGGAACTTAAAGCTGGGTCTGGGACACTGTTCAGTGTCTGAGCCCTGTCTACCTCACCAAATACAATAAAAAAGAAAAAAATGATTCTACTAGTTCCACTCCCCAAACACGTTCTAGAAATTAATTGATAACAGTACTATTCAGGCCGAGATTATTAAGAAAACTATAGAGAGTCTCGCTGTTATACACTTCGCTTCTACTTATACTGCGTAATTTGTTGAAAGGTATTTCTGGTAAAGTTAGGTTAGTACTAGTTAAATTTGACAGCGTATACGGTTCATCCGAATTCCCGCTGCTTTTTTGTAGTATTGAGGACTGAAAATCTTCCTGAGGGTTTTACCTGGTGTTGTAGTGGGTAAAAATCTCACATAACTTAATACCCCCAGGAATTTCCCTATAAACAAAAAAATATAGGGCTAGGGCTTCCAGGGCTATTTGTCTTCCATGAAACTGTTACTTCTTTTCATGCTACACAAATTGTTTGGCTTCTAATGTAAAGAATGTCCAGTTTGGATGTCGAAATTCTAATATTCTCAGGGATTTTATAGTGTTTTTCGTACAAATCCATCAAAAGGATCGTATCAGTAGCTGAATCTGAAATTGAGAAAAGTTTTTGTGTGTTGTATGTTGTTGTATGTTGTTTCCATTTGTATGTTGGTCCAGCTTCGGCGTTCAATATTTTTTTTTGTATTAATCCTAATATTCTTTAAGCACCTCAAATAAAAGGAATTATTATTTAGGTTACTAATATGAGTTTACCTCATTTATCCATATATATATATATATATATATATATATATATATATATATATATATATATATATATATATATATATATATATATATATATATATATATATATATATATATCTTCTTCCTGGCATTAGTCCCGGCTTTTTGCCAGGGTCTGCCTTCCGACTAAGACCAATCGGTCCATATGAGTGGCGAAGTGGTTTTTGTGGAGCGATTGCCATCTGACCTCCAAACCCATTACTGGGAGAAACCAAGAAAGGACAGGGAATAAGAGGCAGAAAGACTTAGAATATAGGGGAGGGACACCACTTACATGGATTGGATCGGGTTATGAAAGTGGTGGCTCGAGGTCCCGGGGTCGCGTACCCGTATGCCGGAAACCAAATATCGGACAGATAATTGGCTTAGACACCCTCATATATATATATATATATATATATATATATATATATATATATATATATATATATATATATATATATATATATATATATATATATATATATATATATATATATTGTTTTACATACACATAAAGTATATTTCTAAAACACATTGTATAATTGTGTAATATACATATATTATATATACAAATTAATTTACTTTATTATAAGTACGTCAGTAGTGACATTGAGCTCTATAGAAATCGTCAATGTACGGTACCAACCTACACGCAATGAATTCCACAATTTCTTTGTAAAGCACACCTTCTCACTTGAAGCCCCACACCGGAAAAATTCACGTTAATTTCAAGACTCTTAAGAGTGGTTTTGTTTCAGTATGAAAGCAAAACTCTCGAGAGCAAAATATTTTTGTTTGCAAGCGTGCTTTTTATATTTTTTAAATAGACACCTTCCTTATTATGTGCTGAGATTGTATAGCATTATATTAAGAGTATATATGTAATATGTATGAAGTAATACAGTAGTATATTAAATATATTAATATACTTGATATAATATTTCATAAAGCAAAAAGATTGAATTATCATTACTGGCATATTGAAATTCAGTTTTTCAATTAATGAATCTTTAAATCCTTACATAATATTTGATTGAATGTTCCTAATGCTAACAATAGACCTTTATTGTAACTAATACATAACATTCTTCAGTGCTAAAAATATACTTTAGAGCTTTTTTTATTAAATAAATCACACGTAACCACGTGAATATATCAACATGTAAATATTGTGAACACTTATTAAGAATTTCCCATATATAGTCAGTACGTAATCATTCTTGTCAACTCAGTGAAGACACGCAAACTTTACCGTCTATAACATCAAAAGGACTTAAAAACCGGATTGTATTAATTAGGCATTTTAAAATCTTACCATGATGTGTTAAGGTTCTTATTTGCTTTTATGGTAGTTTGACATACGACCATTTGTTATAAGAATATATGTAATTCTGACGGAGTAGTTCGACGCCACAACCTGGTAATAACTTGATCAAGCCCTCAGCAAGCGCAACTTTATGCGAATTGATAAGTTGTACTGCATTAAAATATGCTAATCATTAGTTGAATGTAAATTATTTTTTTAGCTATTTTTGCAAATATTTTTATTATATAAGATTAACTTAAGGTTATTTGAGTTTAATAAAGAAAAAGAAGAAGTAATTTATATTTTAAATTTACTTTTATTTGTTTTTATTTGATGTCAATATTGATCATCTGATGATAAAATTTAAAGAGTACTAGGATACAGAGAATTTTAATTTTATAGTTTATTTATTATAAAATTCTTCAAATGTTTCTTCAAATAACCATTAATATATAGAGACCATCGCAATACAATAGGCCAGAGGCTGACTGTAAACGTGAATATTGTGGGTTTGATTCAAGTCGAAAAAAAATTATTGTATATTTATAATAATAATAATAATATATGTATACGAGATATATATAGATTAGAATGTATTGTCATAATAAGTTCAAAGTAATCCAGTATAAGTTAAGCTTACTTAATTTGTATGGTACTAACAGATTATTTTTAAAGAGTTCTTTTTTATCTATACTAAGAATTTCTCTAAATTCTTAGTATAGTTTTATCTATACTAAGAACAGAAAAATACTAAAACAAAACCATAACAAAATTTAATGGGATTCCATGAGGCGCGAGTTCAAATCTCGGTACGTTCAAATTATTATACGTTTTTCTTTCAGTAAGAAATAATGACATTAATATGAAAATAATGACATTATTATTTTTAATTTTGAAATGTAAAGCATCGCTATAATTAGGACTTCTTGCATCAAAGCTATTAATTTGATCAACGGTATGCTGTCACAGTTTGTCTAACTTAAACTGGGACGAACTCTTAGCGTCTGTAGTGAACTAATAAAATTTCATTTTATTTGCAGTAATACTATACTTGACTCTTTGAAATGATTTTTGAAGTATAAATTGAAATTCAAGATTTATTTTCATGATAACAATACAAAACTAAAACGATTGCAGTAAAAACGCTCTATTAATTTCAAAAGCACACTGTTTTACACTTGATTTTTATTACAAAATAATGAACATAAAATGGCGGAGATTATCTCGCTGGAGGCGCATGGCAGAATAAGAAACTCTTGACACCTCATTTGTCAAAATCGGTCCAGCCGTTGAGCCTTTACAAAGGAACAAAGAAAAAGAGCTGAATTGTTATGAACCGCAATCATCCTTTATTCCTACGCAGGCAACATTTGTATAAGAGGCGGAGCACTGGAATAACAGCAAATTGTCTTGCTGAGACCTAGATAATAAAAGTTTAATTAGCTTATGTACTGTTTTTTCCTTATTAATAAGAATATTATTAACTGTAATGCTTTTTTCTGACATGAATTGAACAGATTTCTTTGAATGTCTAAATTTATCGCACTAGAGTTCGTGCAAATTTTCATTCTTGCTAATTAGTAGATATTTTTTCAGTATATATTTAACAACGATGCTCATAAGTATCTTTGGCTGAAACATATTGTTTTGTATAGGGTACATTTATTTTACTGCAATTTTTTGCCATTAAGTTTTCCGCCTTGTCTCCGGATGTACTTAGTATTTTCGGATTTGGAGGTCTAGCGTCCTATAGCTTAATCCCATTCTCGTGTTTTAGATTTTATTTAAATCCCGTCAAATTTAAAGTTGTTGTGTACGATGCACCCAAATATATAACAATCTTTATTTTATTATAAACTAATAATAGTCTCAGGGTCCTGAGTAAAGAATGAGATCTTACTATAGCTTTAGAGGCAATTCTGACCACAGTCAAGATATAATATGTTGTTCATTTATTTAATAATACTTTACCACTAATACATACTAATTTAGACTTGTGGTAACCTAGAAGAAATGTAATACTTTAGTACAATGTCCGAAATCGTTTAATGAAAATTACAGTCAAGTGCGAGTCGGTCGAAGTAATCAAAAGATACAATCAACTAGCTATAGTTAGCTTAACCAATAGAGTAACTTCCTGTTTTTCGAGTTACAGTGCTTATACTTTAATATCTGTTAAATATAATTTACATACAAGATTTCCCTAACAGCTACTGAAATTGAAACAAATTACGTGCAAACTTTTTTGGCAAACTATTTTTTAAGTCTGGTTTATATTTATACTAATCTAAACCTTTAGGTTTGCAAGACTTAGAGGCAGGAAAGTATAAGAAGGTATAAGGTAAATAGAATCTTGAAAATGAATACAAAATTTAAAGGTATTTCTTAATAATTGTCATTTGATATATATTTATGTAGACTTACAAAACATAGCCCGATGGGAACCACGTTGTAGGAACAATTCGCTCCAGACACTAGGCTATTACTATGCCTAAATATATTTATTTAAATATAGTTATCATCAGAGGTTTAGTTTTCTACAGGAACTATACTACTTGAATACCAGGAAAAACTTTTCCATAGCTTAATAGTATAATAGTATAATCAAAACGGTGGCGTCATCAAATAAGTTCAAATTCCAAAATGAGCTACGAGAACTTTTATTACTCCATATCGATATGTTTGGAGTTTTAACTAAAATTTGAATATTCGTTTGAAATTGCTTCAGATTTTTTTGAATATTTTTTCGTACAATAGCCTTGATAAAAATATACATTGGATATCGAACTTGATTTCGTTTAGGCAATTCCAAACACTGGCTTTTTGTACGTACGCCTGCGTGGTGTAGTGTAATTCTCTACCAATATGTGATTTGAATTTCATGTTTCGTATCGTAATATGTAAATAGCAAAATTCGTATCTAATACCCATAAATTCTACTGATTGTTCCTATTTAGATACAGGAAAGGGCTCGTACTTAACAAATTGTTTTATTATACAACTAATTTTTACGCTCAACCAAAGAAATTGTTCAAATTTATAATATTTAATATGAATATCTTTGGATCGAAACTACAGCAAGTAGTTAAGTTCATTTTAAATAATATTTATTTAATTTCATTTGAAATATGTTAATGCCAGAATAATCTTGTAGTCAATTGAAATCAGAGTAGTTCAGGAGCCGAGAACTCAATTTGAGTATGTCAGGGGACTTCCTGACATCATGTTGGGTTGTCATGACCACTTACATGTTACGCTTCGGTCAGTTACGATTATAATTCAATAGCAGGGACAATACCAAGTAGTGTAAGTCGATATAAAAAATATTCCTATATATAGCATATAGGATAGTATTTTTCTGAATCATACTATTTTTAAGGGTTTGGACCTATTTGAATGAAATGTCATGTGTACATATATTTCAAAAGCTCTCTGGATGGAATATATAAATATTTATATTGTCACGTGTACAATATAAGATAGTTACATAATAAAATATAAAGGAATTGCGCCTTACCGTTTGGTCGACGTGACGGATATGTTTAATGATATATCAAAATCAAGCAATATTAAACTTTAAGAGACCCAGCTTTATGATATACATATATAGAAATATCCAAGGTGTAGGAGTTTACAAATAAAACCGTTCTGATAGGTCAAGGCGCTGGTTCTAAAATCTAAAATCTTAAACCAGATGTTATTATAGTGAATGAGCTTAGTATTAACGAGTATATTAATTATACAATAACATGTAATGATAAAGGAGCTGAGCAACCTTATGACTAAATTGAGATTTGCTTCAATAGAGTATAAAATATAAATATAGAAAAAAATATCTGTCAAGTGCGTATTGTATTCACATACCAAGGGTTCCGTAGCAATTTATTGTTTAATATCAATGAAAGTTGACCAATAGTTAAGACAAATGGACAACAAAATTATACTGTAAGAGTTCCGTTTTATCGTTTGAGAGGCGGAAACCTAAAAATCACATGCATTTGCTTAAGAACATCCAATATCCAAATAAGATAATTTAGGTGCCCCATCAACTATCACGTTTCAACTTAATGCAGCTAACTTTGATCAATTTTGGCGGGCGACAATCGAATTATGGTCGTCTGGTTCATATTCGATTTTTGTCAATTTCCATTGTTCCCAACCCCAACGAAGAGGTATGGTTGGTGATAATTGATAAATTGGTTTGCCTTTGCGGTCACCTGAAACGATTTATACTACATGAATATTTAATATACAATGTCAATATCTTTTTTTTTGTAAATTTTGAAATGACATGGTGATCAAATTTCCTTTTTGTAAATGTCGATTCAATTATGATATATGCGTGTATATCACTATGTCTGTTTGCGTATATTTTTTCTTATATGGATAGAGCTTACTATTGTCATTTTTTAGTCGATTAAAACTATGCAATCAAGTTGCAATTCGCATGATTTTGAGTGTGAAAACAGAAATCGTAGTGGATTCAAATCCTCATATCGGTATCTACACAAATTGTGGCATTACGTTTAGTTACTGTTCACGTAATTTTTCACTTTACCAGGAAGATTTTTAGTTTCTAAATAGAATATATTTTTCGTTTTATATCATTTTGTTAATATATAGATACTAAATAAAAAATAAATATCGGACAAGTGCAATTCGAGCTCGCCCACCGAGAGTTTCGTACCAATTTCACGATAGTTAACCTACTATACCTACAGGTATTAGAACTTACAAAAGTTCCCTAACTTAAATTGACGGTATAAAAACAGTATACACTTTTATTGTATCAAATAAATTACAAATACAAGTTTATTGTGTTTTAGGCATAAATATTTAATATAATTTTGAATGAAATTTGAATGTATATTTGACGTGAAATAAGTGTAATAAGTAAAAATGGTTTTGACAGACGGACATATAGACGGCCAACCAAGGGACTTTTCCTTTTTTCAGTTACGGAACCCTAAATGTAACAGAATAATTATTAAAAGCTTACAATATCTTTACAAGCTACTTAAAAAAAATATATGTAAAAAAATACAGTCAAGTTTTACTTATCTACATTATTATTATTATTATAAGCACGTAATAGGAAAGTATTATAGTAATACAAAAACGAAATATTTGTATGCCAATGTCATTTGTATAATATTGACACAATTCACACAATATTCAGTACGGAAAATAGTACCATTTATATACCTTTAGTACAGCAAAAGCTTTCCTTATAAGTTCAAAAGCTTTACAAGCATTGCACAGTATAAAACAAAACTATAGCAACAACTTTATAAAGAAACTGCACAAACAGATTGACCGGAACATAATGAAATAGTAAACAGTAATATTCCCCAAAAGTATACTGTGAACTACGAAGCTAATTCAGTGTTATACTTGTATTCCACTCACGTACCACGTAAGTAACGGCATCTTCGCTCCGCGCATGTGACACCTAGCGTTAGGTGCCGTGAAAAATGGACCGTTTCCCGACAAGCAGATAAATTTATCTTTGCGACTATTGCGACGCGTTATTTGGGTGTTAATATTCATTGAAGCACCAGTTTGGCTAGTTTTGTGTTATAAAGCTTGCATGGTGTTATGTGAAGATGATTTATATGGAAATATATGATGAATGAGGCCAAATTTCATAATTCCAGGTCAAAGTACCTTATAGGCTTTGACCCTATATAAGACAGAGACGAAGCATAAAACCTTGTATATTTTAATTGTGTCTATAAGTCTGCGATCTAAAAGGTTATTTTTCTATAGTGTCAGAAACTATAATATTTAATTTCACCTTGCTACTTCCACGAGTTCTTGAGAAAAATGTTCTTAACAAACGAATAAACAGATTGCCGTTTTATATATATTTATTGAAGCACGAGCTTGACTTGTTTTGCAATAACGCTTTCATAGTGTTATGGGATGGTGATTTATTTAAGCACATGATTGATGAAATCTAGAATATAAAATTTTACTACAAGATTAGATTTTATTATTTAAGTATTAAAATAATTTATATTTGTGATTAAAATGGATAATTGCTATGTTTAGTTTTTTATTAGATCAAGTAAATGAAAATATTTTAAAATTGCATCCCCTGAGGGCGAATTGAACCCGCAATCATAGCTTTATAACCAATAATATTTAATTAGGTATAATAACTCCACGTCCTCTTACGAAAACTCAATTAGAATATATTAAATATTCTGAAAAACACAAAATGTATCAGGCTACGGGAAAACTATAAAAACAGACTTGATTATTTTTTAATTATTTTTTAGTTTAAATATGTAAGTATGTATTGCCACTACCACTAAATGTCAAATATATTTTTTTATGTAGGTATACAATTTTGTTATTTTAAATTAAAATGCCTATAGTTTCTTGTTTAATTTTGCCAAAACAATTCGGCGTCGTGTTTAGTGTTTTACATACAATTAAATGTTTATGAGTCTCGTCCCTTAATTGCGAGTTCAAATGTGCTTTATATGGTAATTCGTGTTACGTTATACAATAGTTCCACAGTTTATTCGAGCTACAGATATTTCGCTTGCTTATTATTTTATATGTTGGTGTGACTGGAATATTGCCTCAGACATATTTAATTACACAGTTAGACAGAGGATATTTAGTGCTAAGACACTATGTCTTCACAGTATGACTTATTAACATCCAATTAACGATGCATTGTGTGTTGAATGGCGAAACTCAACGCTGCGCTTTGTCCTCTTACCAATACCCAAAACGAAATAATTGCAGAGTGGGATTTGAAACCACAATCGTCGTATTTGCAGTCAGACACTGTACCACGCTACCATTATATCTATATTATAAATATTTTGCTTGTTTTAAAATTTTTCTTTTTTATTAGGCACAAAACAAAGGATTCTTGTTTAGTTTCACGCTGTATTTCACACATAGCAGGGAAGGCAGAGGGAACCGTAGCGGAAGAAACCTAGTGTTAAAACAATTCGTTTTCCACTTTCCGCCTTTCGAGGCGTTCATTTTGAGTGGTGGAACTCAACGCCGCGCTTTACCTTGTTGTCAGAGCGAGGAAAATTAAAATAACAGTTACAAACCATTACATTTACAGGCATACTCTATGTCTCTGATCCACGACGGTCCTCAATGAGAATATCTTAACACTGAGTTATGCTTGTCTACCTTACTAAATAAAATAAACAGAAAAATATTTAATTTATTCTTAATATAATTGCTTAAGGCAAGAAAAAAATATAAACTAATTTTGCAATCTGCTTTATCTCCTAATGTAGTATTATTTGTAAAATTGATATGTGCACAGTATAAATTTTTTTTAGTCATATTAAAAGTAAAGCGCAAGTACGTACGCAGTAATCGTTTCTGGTTAGCTTTTAGAAAATGGCGTAAAATATAAAATGATTTGTAACATATTCTAAGTAATACTGAAATTCATGAAACTAAATAATGCTGATACCAAAAATGACTTATAGAAAACATATAAAAATTTGAACGCAGCAGGATTCGAACCCGCGCCTCATGGAAACCGTCCAAGCGCTCTGACCACTAAGCCATGCGTTCTTCCTCACACTGCGTCGAAATTCTTATATTTTTTTATAACCTATTACGTTGTTAGCATCTCAGTAGGGAGATTTTTCTTTAAGTATTTTTTCTATCCTTAGTGTGGATAAGACTTTAAAAATATCAGAATGCTGATACCATCATGGTGTGTTTATAATTATTGCAATGCGTTGTTCGTAAATTCAATTATTCTGCCCGGATAAATATAATTATATTTATCCGGGCAGAATTCTATTCTTAGTTTTCATTAAGTTCTGCGATCAATTTTATTCGCCACAACACTGTGCCTTTAAGTAAAAAAATAATAAAATAGTCACTTATATAAGTGAGTGGTTCACCCCGTAAAAAAAAAATCTAACGTCAGAATTGACGCTCAATTAAGACGTGTCTGTTCTGTCCGCACGTAACGGCTAAGGTCATAGATACCACTTCGTTCTAAATATTTAAAATATTTTATCAACTTGTCCCTGCTTTCGTTAATACCATGCAAATTACAAATTCATCATTTTCAACAGGGTAGGCAGAGAAAACCTATTTTTAAAACCCTCCATTCTCCCCTTTCCGCTCAATTTTCGACTCATTAAATGTTGATTGGTGGAACTCAATACTGCAATAATAATGTTTCAAATTGAGATAGTTCTTTAAATTCAGAAATTCCTTTGCAAAATATGAAATATCTAGAGAAGATGAATAATCGTTTACATATTTGCATAACTAGGTACACCCAGTCTGCTTAATATATGAAAGATGATATAAATATGCTTGTAGTCAATATAATGCAGGGGTCTGTAATCGGGATGCATATTTTCCCAGAGAGATTTTCCCTAGCATGTGAGTGGATGCTGGATATCAGCTCGACTGTTATTTCAGTCGCGACGTGAAATAATAACGCAGTTTATTATAGTCTTCATGCCTGGACATGTTTGATTAAGTTTCTGAGCTACCAGCATATGCGATCATTTCCATATTTTATTTCCATAGTTGCAATGATTTAATGTCTGCCTTTTTATATAATAATAGCAAAAAAATATAATATACTTTTAATTTTACGTAATTTCAATTTGAGAACTTTTGTCCGGTCGTGGCTTGGTATTATATATGTATGTAGGGAACTATTATTTATATTTATCGTTCATTTTATACATATATCATTTATATATTTATCATTTATTAATATAAAATAACACTTATATAAATAGATACATAATATTAGTAAATAGAATTTATATATTTTATCATAAGTATGCGTATGTAGTCTATTTATAAAAGAAACCCGTCGACTGATCCGTAGCAGAGTTGTCGCGTCTTCATCTACCCTCGAATAGATGCAATAATATTAACTAACAGTCAATGCTTGCCATTCAATACGCTCTTTTCCTTTTTGCTATTATTTTATTTACCATATAAATTATCGTGTTTTATTTTCTATTATATATTTTTGGTTGACTTTGTAATAACTATATTGTGTTTAATGATCATGTTTTGCCGTGTATATCTTTGTAGTATATGCACTTTAAATTGTTGTTGCATATGAATATATTCAGTGCTAACTGTAATTTTTTATTCTATAAAAATATTTTAAAAACGTATTAAATTTAAATCTCCATCTCTGACCACTAAGCCATATGTTCTCATAAATTGACGCCGATATATATATGCTAACAACAGCATCTATATAGAGAGATTTTTAAAAATTTCCGCTTCCCAAATATTGCTAGAATAATCATTTGTCAAGACAGAATGCTATTTATTAAATATTTTATATTATTCTTTTTTTGAACGAACGAGAATATAATAAACATCCCACCACTAGGAACTTACTCAATAATTTAAACTAACATTATCTGCGACAAGCAATTGGTACTAACTTGCGGCGACACATACTCTAAAACTTCCGGAGTACTGGAAACTAGGCTATCGGATGTTCACTCCCAACGAGACTGTCACAAAGGAACATCTCAGAACTTCAATAATGAGATGAATAATTAAACAGTTTGCATCAATGCGTATCGAATAGTATGTATCGTTATCAAATATTTAAGATAAAGAAAATGGTGAGACAAAGCGCGGCGTTGAGTTCCGCCGCAGTTGCTTCTAAAGAAGGGGAAGTCCCCGATTGAAGACAGTACACAGAGTGAGAGAGGTACATTGTGGTCACAGTTTTGTCTTATTTTTTTCTTTGTAAGTATGTATATAAAATATATACCTACATAACAATGATTATGATAAATAGCGGTATTTTTTTCGAATCATCTTTTATATTTTTTAGCAATTTACATTAAAAATACAACATAAGAAATTCTACACATTTTAAAATAAAATACTCTTTCCATATATTAAAATTAATTTCAAAATTCTCCGACAGCTTTATGGATCCTGGTACACAAATATTTATGCTTTAAGAGCATATTCTTTGTTTGCATGTAGCTTCCTTTCAGCTGGTTGAAAGATTTATCTATAAAAAGAATAAGTATACGCAAACGATTAGTTTTATTTAAGAAAATTATCTAAATCTAAGCATATGTTTTTGTTCATATTGCATTTGAAAATAACATTTGAGGTAATAACGTGAATTCCACTCGGTAATATAAATTATGGAACCAAGACACAGCGCGGCGTTGATTTCCGCCACTCATCACTCAACATTCAAAGTCACGAAAACGTTTACAATTAAATTAAAGAACTAAATAAAGACTTTAATTATAAAATATAAATATATATTATTTATATTTGTATTCAATATATGCTATACAATCGATGGTTTGTTAGTGCAGTTTCTCGTTTGAATGACTACATCTTTTTTTCTTATCTTGAATCCGGTATCACTAAATCCGGCATTGTGCTCCACTTCTCCATATCATACGTAGAAAATGGAGAATTGGAGTGTCTTAACACTAAATTCTCCTGCAACCCTGCTTACCCTGCAAAATTCCTATGCATAAGTTGTTAAACAAATTTAAATACCACGAATGTAAGGATTTTGATTAAGATCCTATGTAATAAGATCAAGCTACGTCAAACTGCCGTTATCAGTTTTTTGACACATGCACATCGTTTGTCATTCTGTTTTTATTTCAGCGAACTTTTTTTCCTTCTCATCATTAGATCTGTGTCGAGTCGCCTTTTTTTACGACGAATTGGCTAGAAATTCAGATTGCTGAGTTTAAAGCGTTCAATATGCAGGAACACAATTCGTTTAGATTGATGGCTTGCAGTTAAGAGAATGGAGTGGAAAATTTTCATTCAAGTTTCTATACGGCCAAATAAGATACTCTATTGCATCTGCTCTATCCTATACGTTATCGTTTAAAAAATAAAATATTTTACAATATAGATAGGTACATGTACGTATTTGTTTTGTTATTTATTAAAAACTCTTTTTATATTTTACTAATGTATTTAATAAATTGAGTTAAGTGTATAAAACTTAGCTCTAGATTATTACTATGTAAAAAGTAATTAGATTAACATTCAACATAAGCTGCAAAAAACCAGCTATAAAAAAAAATAACAGATGATTAAGAAAAATCCTGAAAGGTATAAAAATGTAGACATGGCAAACGAAAGCACGTTCTTAAAGGGCTAGAGCATTAACAGCAACTATGCCAGCTGCCGACTTTTTTCTATAACAAGTAATTTTGTAAAACAAAACATAAGCTTTTGACGTAGCTCGATAAGAAAATATAGCGTAATTGGCTAAAGTGTTTGGACGGGACCCAAGAGGCGTGAGTTCAAGACCCACCACGTTCAAAGTTTTGTATATTCCTTCCTATAAAATATTTTCTTTCCTTAGTGTGTAAATAACACTTTAAAATGTTTAAATATTATTATAAAAAATTTCAATCATATATAAGATTTTTCTCATATATTAAACATATATTATATGAATTCATTGTTGCTTACATAAGTCGCTTACGAATTTAACTTCTGCCGCTGACATTCCCCTTGTCAGTGTCTTGACTGGCCATGACATTCGATACGTTATGCTTCTGAGCTTTAACTGAGCTTACAAAAATATCAAAATTATAAATTATGCGAAATTATTCAATAATTTGAAGATAATAATAATAAAATACAGATATGTATATAAATTATATGTATATACATATATTATATTATAAAATAAAAAACTACGTCGTGGCACAGTGGGGGCGGGTTCAATTAACGCTCGGAGTTAGTTCCCAACCAGATGAAAAAAAATATTTCAATACTTTATTATCGTCAATTTTAAATAATTCACGGGAAATAGAAAAAGAAATAAAAAAGTTAACACAAACAGACAGATAAATAAACATCTGTTACCATTTATATTATTAGTAAGGTTAATTGCGGCGCAAGTTTCCTACTTATGATATATACTCACGGCCGCGGGTATAATTTACATCTTCGCTCGCTGATAAGGAACTCGACATACAGAGAGGCGTCTCACCCGCATGTTTGTCACCGGTGCCCGCTAGCATTCACACTTATCTTTCATATGTGTAACGCTACGGTATTGTAGCGCAATGTTTATCTATTCATTCTGACGTACAATTTGGCAATTGTAGCTTTTGTTGTTGTACGAATTGTGATAACAGTATCTTCTTGGATACGTGTGATATATTATTTTCATTTAATAATATGTTATAGTTATTAAAACAATTCAAGTGTTCATTGTTTAAAAAAAAAAACATTCAATGTTTTATTAAAAAAAAGAATTATATAGTCATTTTAATTAAGTTAACATTATTCATACCTTCCTTCAAAATCTTCTTTAATTCCATCAACATGTTATTTTTTTAATTTAGTGCTCAAAAGTTATTTTTAAAAGCTTTTAAAAGCTTTTTAGTTTAAATTGAAATAGATAACCAATTAATTAAAATTTAAAAATAGAATTTATAAATAAAAACAAATAATTCATACGACAGGCATTTGTAAATTGCCAATAAAGATATTTAAATTTATGCTTAATATAATATAATTTAATAAACAAATAAAAAACGCCATTCACTTCAAATAAACCCTGTTAGAACTGAAAAGTTACTGCGTAAAATATACATTAAAATAGTAAAACAACTTTATTTCTATCGAATCTATGCTTAGGGAGGCTTGCGTGTCTACAATTTACACTAGCACACGTAGGTACGTGTATAGGTACACACCCTCATAACAATAAAATATTTCGTTGAAAATTCAACTTTATTTCAATAACGTAAGAACTAAGTTTTTAAGTTAGCATCTTCTTGTTTTTAAAGGACGAAAAGGGCTTTTCTGATTACGGAATGCTGATACAACTGTTAACAATTTCCTATGGTATACGAGACTGGTTTGCTAATGGATTGAGAATAGAATATTAAAGAACTAAGACGATATTGTTGTACAGTAGTAACTTATTGAATTACGATTTTATATATGTATATTAGAATATAATATTTAAATTTTACTAATCAATTATGGTTTTTGAGGGCCATCGTGGCTTAGACGCCACAGTTACAGCCTTTAAACGCGACGGTTTGTGGGGTCTATTCCCACTCGGAGCAAATTAATTGTTTTAATTTTATTCACTCTTGCAATAAGGCCAAGCGCGGCGTTAAGTTCCGTCACTCAACACGCAATGCCTTGAATGGCGGAAAGTGGGGAACGAACTGTCTTTACACTAGGTTCCTTCAACTTACGGTTGCCTCTGCCTCTGCCCTCTGCCCTCTGCCTACTCTGCTATATGTAAGATACAGCGTGAACGTAAAAATCAGGAAAAACAATTAAGAAGCATATCTTTGAGATCAAGTCTCAACCAAACAATGTCTTAATTTTATGAAATTAGATATTATCGTCATTTATATGTTCTGCAGATTTCTTCAATTTAAAATATTTCTTCTGTGAGCAAAAAAGCTATACAAACAGGTTTTATATGCACCGCTAGCTTTTGCAAAAATTACATATACAAAATTCTTTAGTACAACAATCACTTTTAAATTAATACTGAATGAAAAAGCAATCACGTGACCGCAACAGTCTGCGGTCATAGAATTCAATTTTGTTTTATTTGTGTTCTAATAATTCGAAGTTTTCGTTTACATTCTAAATTTATATAGATATAATATTAATATAACATTTAAAGCGATTAATTTTTTTTTTACGTACAAACTTTACCCATATCGGGGTAGCCTAAGAGAACAGAGCGCCAAACGCTGCGGTCCCTGCATATGTTGTATGGCAAGTGTTTAGTAATATTTTTTTGCATTTAGCCTAAGATTTTGTATCACTATAAAGGTATAGTTAAAATTAGTATATATATATATATATATATATATATATATATATATATATATATATATATATATATATATATATATATATATATATATATATATATATATATATATATATATATATATATATATATATATATATATATATATATATATATATATATATATATATATATATATTAATGAGTTCTGACGCCTAATATTTTTGAATGAGTTGCTTCTAAAATGTACCCCTAAATTTAAAGAGCTTATTCCCTGGATCCAATAGAGTAGTATAGTAGTAGAGTGAAGCTAGTGTTTTTCATCTATATTCAAGTCACTGTATATCGAGTGGCGAAACTGAACGTTAAATGCTTAAAAAATAATCATAATATATTGTCTGTTCCATTCATCTCAATAAACTAAATATTTTTTTGTCCAGCTTATGAAATCCTGTTCGATATATTTCCATTTGTATAAATTTTATTGTAATTTTTTATTATCTGCTGTAAATCAAAATATATAATAAAATAAATTTTACATTTTCCATTGAAATCATTCCAGCTCTGCTGTAGGTATTTAATCTTTGTAAGCGGATCATGTCAGCTTATTTGTGTTTGTTATGAAACAGTGGCCCCTAGCGCTTTATAATAGCATTAGCCCTTTCTAGAATAATTTCTAGTACTATATGCGTTTTTTTAATAACGAATATACTAAATAGTACGCATTTGGTATGTAAGACGCATTTGAAATATCGATCAATAATTTTACTTGAATCTATTATAATTTGAATTTTATCTTGATATAGTAAGTTAGCTTGACGTTAGCAGCAGTTAGATTAATCTTTATATCCACTCTATATAATTTAAATTAAATTAAATATATCTAAAAATAATAATAATAAAATAGTACTTTCCCTGTTAAAACAAACGTACATAATTGTTTATATAATAATTATGGTAACTATGACTTAACAACAAATAACCTTACAAATAAAAAATATAAAATATTTAAATATTTTATAATGCTATCCCACAAAACGCTAAAAAGTACCAGTCACGTGTATAAAGTTAAATTTATTCTACCTTACAGTACCCCAGTACTTTGTCGTTTGCTTAAACTTCACTGTGCACTTGCTTCGAGTTTCCTCAATGACTACAAGAACAAGTGGACATTTACATTACTTTGAAACGACGTATTGGGAGTTGCCAAAGGCCCTGAGCACTAAGAAAAAATCCCATCTGCATGCTAATACCTACTTGCTGTAGTAAATATATAGAAAAACTCCTTTTGTCTCATGTAGATTTTTTCGTTCTTGTATGTAATAGTTTTTGTAGCACGTTTAGATTATTGCATATTATATCTAAATTATACATCAGTATAATATCATAATATAATCTTATGTAAAATTAATCGTGGCGTAGTTTTCATGAGTACAATTCTCATACAGAAGAATGTATTATTATTTCCATTTTCCTGACGTGGTAAAATAAATTACTATGTTGAATTTCACTTAACATGGAATGTCCCGAATTCAGTCGAATCCTGAAGTCTGTATCCTTCATACACCAGTGTAGATAGAGAGAACCTAGTGATGAGATACTCCGTTCTCCACATTTCCGTCCAATTTGCTAAGGACTACGTGTTAAGTATTCAATACTACACTTAGTGTTCTTATTAGAGCCTATAAGTGAAAGTACTAATTCATCCCCAAGTGGTGGTGGCCAAAATCGTCGTATTTACAATTACATGTTGTCCCACATTGACAATCTACAATATCAAATAATGTCTATTATAATTGAATACCACATAAATCTTGATATCAAAAGGAAAAGACGAATGAACGTATAAATAAATGAAATTTCATTTATTTATCCATTCATTCGTTCGTCAGCGTACATTATTAAGATTTCTTTCAATATTTATTTATATACAAACTAATCTTAATATTTCCCATGTTTTTAATACAATGTAATGTTTAATCTGTTCAATTTGCCGTTATGTTCGTGCTTTATCATTATCCAACAAGTTTTATGGATATTAAAAAGTACTGGGATACTTCTCCCCTCATAATGATTACGTGACGATGACTTGTGAAAATATCGTTTTGGTGTTGTAGTCTCAGTAATATAAAATGTTAAATGACTTTGTAGTATATTTTATATATATTTTTTCTTCTTTTCTTATCTTGTATAGCAGATATTTTGTTTATTTTTACTAATGATAATCATTTTGTATTAGGTATTGGTAACAACATTAGCGTTCTTATACTAGTCGTCGCTGGTTTGGATTTTACTGTTGTTGAAGATTTTTGCTAAGCCATCGTAATTAATGAGGTATAAATTATCGTATAATATGTCATTTCAGTCACACAAACCGCTACATGTGCACCCTGGTATATTTTAGACGCTATTAATATAGCAAGTTCAAATTAAGAATAATAAATAAATTAAATAAAATCGTAAATGAAATAATTGCCAAATATTCAAAATAAAGAAAATAATAAATTAAAAATGAAATAAATATGAATAATTAAGAATCACAACGTAGCTAATCCATATTTTCCGCAGTTTTATTATAGGTCGAAATTCGAATGCAATTGTACCAATGTCACTAAATCCTACAATCGTCTATGGTACATTCAAAAGATAATCCCGCCATACGCCTCCCGATTATTCGTGTAATAAACGAGCCGACGTTGAAATGTCACATTAGCTTGATTTAGGGGAATTACCTGACAACCTCCGTATGTAAAGTCTTGCCTTGATTTAACATATATCCCTTTATAACGGATATAGTCTATTATGGTATCTTATGCACGGATATGAGGAGAAGAAAGTCGAAATGAAGTGGATATTGTTTTGATAATATAATTTTATAAGCGGATTATATAGTAGAATACGCATTTCCCTTATTATAGCTATTATAAATTTTATAATTGAAGCTGGCAATTTAGAAAATTAAGGAGAGCTACTGAAGTCGGGCAACACAGGCCTGATCGTCGTAGAGATCCATGCAGAAATCCTGCATCTATTATAAAAAGGCTGAGATAGAGAGAGGCTGATAATTAAGTTTCTAAGAATAAATAAAAAAATATATGTAGTCAGAATCATCAACCTTTATGTCCTGTAGAATTTCAACGTCATAAATTCTACTGCTTCCTTCAGTATGAATACAAATGAAACATACTAGGTTCACAAATATGTACTTATCTGGCACAAATGTATTATAGAAAGAAAGCTCAAAACGTTAATTAGCACATATTTTTTATAATAAGTTAAGTTTGGATCCATTGAAATCAAAATTTAAACTTTCTCATTTTAAATTTAATATGTATTTCATTTGAGGCACGAAATTTTTTAATTAAACCGTGGGACATCAAAGAAAATATTAAAACGTATATATTTTTGCAGACCGTAAAATTATCCAGTGTAATTTGAACTACCCGCGACAATCTGTTAATGAATGCGATCTGGTGTGAATTGTATGAAAATTTTTAGTCGCAATAATTTTCATTTTCGTTGTCAATGGATACGCATGGTGTGAATCTCCATTAGAGTGTCTGTGGGTATTAAATAAACATCTCTGGCTTCCCTAGTTATTAGCGAAGCCTCCCTAACCACTTCAGGCAGGCAGATACGGCACGCAGGATGCGAGGGTAAAATCAATTTCATTTTTCGACACGTGCAGTGATATAGTGATTGAAATTGACTTTTTTCATTATGACCGTTATTTATTTGTCAATTTTAATTTTATTACATTGACATTTTGCCCAAAATAAGAATGACTGCGCCATTTTCTTTTCACGATTTAATATATCTTTCATATAAACTTTGCCCTCCTAAGGTTAGAGACAAAACATTTCTTCAGCGCAACTTTAAGCATATGGACTTGGAACGCTTGAGGGAGGATGTGAGTAACATCGACTGGTCATCCACATTGTCATCTAATAATATTGACAGTATGGTGGACTCTTTAACTTCTAAACTGATTTGCATTTATGATAAACACGCTCCTGTAAGACCAGTTCGCATGAAGCATGCACCCGCTCCCTGGTTAACACCTGTTATTAGACGAACTATGTGTAAGCGTGACAGAGCCAAGGCTAAAAACAAAAAGGATCCTTGCCAAGATAACTTCGCTGCCTACAAAAAACTGCGTAACATTTGCAATAGAATGTGTAGGGATGCAAAACGTCGTTACATTCATAGCACTATCCAGAATCTCAGTCAAGCACAAGTTTGGAGATTCTTAGAGTCATTAGGGGTAGGTAATTTCAATAATACTCATTCCGTAAATATAAATCTCCATAAATTAAATTATTTTTTACAACTCCACCTTTAAATATAAGCCCCCAAATTAAATCTGAAACTCTTAAGATTTTGTCACAAACTGTCCTACCAGACTCAACTCCCTTTTCTTTCAAAACTGTTTCTGAAGATGATGTCAGGAAGTGTATCAAATCTATTTCCTCTAAAGCCATTGGAAGTGACTATCTCAGTCTCGACATGATTCTACCCGTGTTGGAAAGCATTACACCAGTGGTCACCCACATAATAAATTTTTCACTGACAAGTAATGTTTTTCCGGCTCAGTGGAAGAATGCGTATGTCGTTCCCTTACCTAAAACTTCCAACCCCACTACCGTTGCTGAATATCGTCCTATATCTGTTCTTCCGCTCCTATCCAAAGTCCTTGAATCCTTCGTACACAATCAACTTCATGGTTTTCTCTCCTCTAACAATCTCTTATGTCCTTATCAATCTGGCTTCCGTCCCTACCACAGTACAATTACTGCGTTGCTGAATATCACTGAGGACATACGTTGTGCTATGGATAACACCAAGCTCACAGTGATGGTACTACTTGATTTCAGCAGCGCTTTTAATTCTGTTGATTTTGATATACTTCTGGGCACTCTTCGCGCAGCTAACATCTCTTCTCCAGTTATCAACTGGTTCTGTTCATATCTCTTCGGTCGTCGGCAGTGTGTAAAAGCTAACGGTGTCACATCATCATGGTTGGAACTCACTGCTGGCGTACCTCAAGGCGGCGTTCTCTCTCCACTTCTTTTTTCTATTTTTATTAATAACATATCAAAAGTCATTTCTTCTCCCTATCATTTGTATGCAGATGACCTGCAGTTATATAAACATTGTAATTTGAATGAATTACCTAAGGCCATCGAAACTCTAAACAAGGATCTTATTGCTATTCAGTTTTGGGCTGAATCATTTGGCTTACTAGTTAACCCTAAAAAATCGCAAACTCTTATTATTGGTAGTAATAAGATTAGAGGTAGAATCAGTTGGAACTCAACGCCGAAAATTTTGTATTCGGGAGTTGAAATTAAATACTGTAAAAACATAAAAAAATTAGGCCTTATTTTTGACAGTAATATGTCTTGGACTTCACACATTAATGATATTAGCAAACGCATGCATTTCTCTTTCCATTCTCTCAAGCGTCTCCAATATTTCCTCCCTCACAAAACCAAAATTATGCTTGCGCAATCTCTTCTCCTGCCAATTCTTGACTACGCCGACGTTTGCTATTTGGATGTGACCGAGGAGCTATTAAACAAGCTAGAGCGTCTTCAAAATCTCGCCATACGATTTATCTTTGGTTTGCGTAAGTTTGACCACGTTTCTCAATTTCGCGCTCAGCTTAATTGGCTTCCTATCCGCCTTCGCCGAGATATGCACATACTTACACTCCTTTTTAAAATTCTTAATTATGAAAATTTTCCTCTTTATCTCCGCTCTCGTTTTAACATACTTCCCACTACCACACGCTCTAGGCGGTCGTGTGTCATACCGACACTAGACATACCTAAGAGTAATACTAAATACCTCCAGAAATCCTTCTCAGTGTATGCTGCAACCCTGTGGAACCAACTTCCTAAATCCATCCAAAATAGTCCAACCATCATTTCCTTTAAATGTCAATTAAAAAAGCACTTACTCGCTAGTTTAAACGAGTAAATTTAAAGTTGATTTACAGACAGTCATCAATGTGATAACCTTATTTTCAGCTCAGTTATGTATGTATGTATTATGTTTTTTTTATTTATATATATATATATATATATATATATATATATATATATATATATATATATATATATATATATATATATATATATATATATATATATATATATATATATATATATATATATATATGTATATATATATGTATATATATATATATATATATGTATGTGTATGTCTATGTATGTATATTTATATATGTATATGTATGTATGTTTGTATGGTGTATTTATATGTTTGTGAATATTTATGTATTTGTAATAAGTAAGTATTTAGTATATATTATAGTTCCATATTTGTATATATCAAGTTTTATTTATGTGTGACATATAATTAATTATATATGTATTTCTAATTATAGAATAGAATAATTTGTACTATATTCTTACCCGCTGCTTAAAAACTCATCCACTACCATAGGTTGGCTGGAAGAGATCTCTTATAGGGATAAGTCCACCTTTATGTACTACTTTTTCTTTTTTTATGTTGTTACGCTTATGTTTTTTTTAGTACAATAAAGAATAAGAATAAATTTTCTTTATTTTATGTTTATTACCAGAGGCAAAATATGGCAAGTTTTATTATGGAAAATTTAAAATTATCAAGGAAAAAAAGTAATATTCCATAGATAATAAGGTAGAATGAATCTAATGTTATTCTAAGCAAAAATAATCGTTCATAATAATATAAAGCACAAAAGTAGTACAAATACTATAAAAAATTTCATATTAAAAATCACTATTACTAAATTCGCTCCAAACATATGTTATAATACAAACGCAATTCAGTTTATTAAAAGAATAATTGTGTGGTTTAAGCGGCTGAAATTAAAGTAATTAGTAACAATCGTAACTAACCGATTCACTTAACTTCCAACTTTTCCAAGCAATAAATCCTTTGAAAAATAAGAGAACGACTACAATTGAAACATCTTTTACTTTACTACCGTACTGATTACATTCGGACGTTAAAAGAATGGTATCCTTTTAAACGAGAACTAGCTCTAAAGAAGTAAGCTTATCAACACACCAGCTATGAAATGAATTCTACTGTCTCTTTATCAGAGCTCAGCACTCTACCTGACTGATGACCTGCCGCGGGGAAAAATTTTGCCTTCAACGTAAGCCGTACTATGGTCATGTTTCAGTCTTGAAAGCACTTGTGAAATTTAAGAAAAATGTATTGAGTACTTTTATTAAATGTGCATTTATATTTTTTGTGCGAATATATTTGTTCTTTTTAATACATTTTCATTACTGATTTTAGTAGTTACATTGTAGTAAATTGTAAAATAATTTTTTTTGTAATGTTAAATGTAAACGAACAGATGTTATTTTTTTAAAAGCTTGTCAGAGATTAAAAATCATACTGCATTTTTATATACACAGAATACTATGGCGATTAAACCGATATTACTATTCATATAAAAGCGTATTGCTCGTAACAAAACGCTGGTATTTCTCTCGCTCAAGATAAATTTCTAAGAATATGATGCTGATTCTTATTGAAATATCTCAACATTGTGACAATGGTATGACAAATGAGGGCGAGAAACGAAACGTGGCGAACTATAAATTCATAAAGTAAAAGTGCATTGAGGGCCACAATCCCCTTGTGTCTGCGCAGTCGAGTGGCATCCACTCCGCTTGACTGATGACCCGTTGCTAGCCGAGAAAATGCCGCGATTGTACTCCACGTGGCAAAATGAAAACTGTTTTTTTTTTTGTTTATTTATAACACTTCAACGTTATTGTTGTTTGAGTACAAATTTTACTTTGTATATATATTTTATGAACGATATTCGATATACGAATGATTTTTCTAGTAGTGATTTTTTTTTATAATAATAATAAATTTAGGTTTAATATGAAGTTTAGTTTTTTATTAAGTTTTAGTTGTAATTTTTGTCAGATTTTGTTACAAGAGAACACATATTGGTTCTTTATAGACCTTAATGTCAAAATATTTCGTTTCTCACTTTCTGGCCAAGTTCGGGACATTGCGATTTAAAGTCAAAAAATATATATAATACACTAAAATTATGTGTAAACTATAAAAATATAACCACAAGTAATTAAACATTATTATTAAAAGAAAAAAAAAACATCTAAATATAACATTTTACGTGTACGTTTATTATATATTTATTTGAAATAACGTACAGTAGTAATTTTCTATTAAAAAAGCTTCATAATATATCTTCATACCAGCAGCAGTTTCAGTTTGTAACGCGCAATAATTTGATCAGACGTGCAACTTTGTGCCAATTGAAAAGTTCCACTGCACTAAAATATGTTATAACAACTAGTTTGAATGACGCCCTGTTCAGTTTTTAATTGAAAATAAAATCTAGTTTTCCACTTATTTTAAATATGTATCTGTTGTAAATAGTGAATGTATTATTTTGATTTCACAATAGTAATTTTTATGTAACATCAATTTTTTTTGTATTCTCGATTGACTTGCAGTAGATATAGCTACATTATTTTCTTATTTAATTTTTTAAATCTTTTTATGCGGGACACCAGAGGCTGAGGGTGAGGCAGAGGGAAATGTAGGCTGAACGAACCTAGTCCTAAGACACTTTGTTCCCACTTTCCGCCATTCGAGGCAATGCGTTTTAAGGTGGCGGAATTCAAAACCACGCTTTGCCTTCTTGCTTAAGCGAAGAAAATGAAAATAGTAAATTCTCTCCTAGTGAGAATCGAACCCACCGTCGCGTTTACACGCAGACGCTGTGCCTCTGCGCCACGACAGACCTCTTCTTAATTAATGAACTTTATATTTATATTATTTATGTTATTATCATAGCCGTAATAAAATATTATTGAAATCTAGTCATATACAACGTGCCACACATCTGCATTGCTGTATACTTCAGCTTTATTGCATAAACAATCGTAGCTTGTACACTATCTGTACAGCATAATAACACCATCATGCTTCCAATACAGTGAGGTGTTGGGTGCAAAACTTGTGCCAAGTAAAGGGAAGTATCCTAACTTAGTCAAGAGCCCTTCTCCCGCAGGTTGTTACCTAACAAGATTATTTCTCGAAACTCCTGTTTAAACTATTAACAGCTCTGAAATGTAAAGGCAGCGTTCCGTTATAATAGTACAGGTATAAAAATTTTTTGGGAGTTTCTTATTTGTATCATATATTGCATGTATTGCTAATGCTATTAAAACTCAAATGTTTTGCTAAATTCAATATTTCTTTATAATAATTATCACTGAATGTGTCTGGCTGTACATTTGTAAATATAAAAATCTTGACACTGTTGTCTGTTTACCTCGAGAAGCATCCTTTTAAATAATGAATAACACAAAAGCAATACATTAAGCACAGACGGTGTACTCCAAGGTGAATTTCAATATGTCAGAATTAGACAGAGAAAGTCAGGAATATAAATTCATCAACTTAAAAAAAGATTTCACTTCCACTTAACTTACATTTATTTTTTATCTGTAACGGAACTTGATGTCATATTAAAACAAGTCCACACTTATACCTATATATTGTCATATTATTTTATACTGTATTTTTCAGAGTCTCGCTGTAATCTTTATTTAGCACCATAGGCAGAGGGAACATAGTGTTAAGGCACTCCGAAAAAATCACACCAAGTAGGGATCAATCTAACTACCGTCGCGCTTACGTTAAGTTGCGGTCCTACTGAGTCAAGATAGCCTCTTTATTATATTACACTACAATTATACTGTTCTTTATTCACATATATACTATACATTTATATTATTATAATTAACTTTATGGATATAATCTATCTTTAATTCAATCATAAAGACATTTCTTCAAAAGCTGATTTGTAGTTCCAACAAAGTATTAATTTGATCAGAGTAATGGCATCAAAGTTCGTCGTACAATCTCAGCCAAACTGTTGACTTATGTCGCTTGCCGATCGTGTTTGACTCATTTTAACTAGACAGTCACTAGTCGTTATAGGAATGTCACTTTAAGCTTAATTTTCAACTTTTAGACTCGTCAAGTAATTTAAAGTTCTTCGAGCAAGTAACCCAATTTTACAGGATAGACATGGCTTCAAATTATTTATTATTTATACGATATAAAAATTGTTTCATAATATCATTGCATTATCTACATACAGTCGTATTTATAATGTGATGTAAAATATTTTTATTCTAATTAAGTATTAAGTTAAATATAGAAAGAAAAAAATGAACAGATTTACTTGTCTTTAATATGCTACGCCAGTTAGTAAAGTAACTCTCATGCAATGTTACATTAATTAAAACTTTGAAAATTAGAAATGTCTCGAACAACTTTTTACTAATTATAATATCGAAAAAGTACACGTACGAAACAAGTTCATGTGGTAAACTTGGTCTTTCGTTGAAGAATTTCTTTATATATGTATAATATTAACAAGCCACGAGGCCCCCACGAGGTGGACCGTCGACCCGGTGAAGGACGCCAAAACCCTATGGATGAGCGTCCATAACCGGATTTTATGGCACTCAATGGGGGAGGCCATTGTCCAGATGCTGATAATATTAACAAATTTAAGATCTTTAAGAAAACCTTTTTTTGTTTTTTGTTTGTGAACTCTATTTCTACACCTATTCTAAGTAGGCAAGTCATAAGGAATTATCAGTTAAGAAGAGTATGATTAATAGTTTCCATAGGTATTTAGGTATCTTAAACATCCTAAGTAACGGAGATTTGACGTCTAAGACCATATGTTTGACAATGTATGTATCATCTCTCAATATCATAATGTTACTTGTCCGGTTGTCGATAGGAATCAGTGCGTGGCTGGAACTGAGAATTCAATTTGCACGCATCAGGGGACTCTCCGACATGATGTTCGCCTGTCACGACCACTTGGTGCAAACAGATAATAATTTGCTATCGTAATTAATTTTTTAAATTATCAATTTTATTTAGTGTAATATTTTAATATTATTATTTTGACATCACATTTTAAAAATATTTTTACGTTAATGATATTTGAAAATGTTACAGATAATGTATTAAATGTTCTTCGGCCTAATTAGAATAATCTCTGAGGTAAACTTCACCACCTATATCGTCCTATTATTTCCTTACTAAAACACACTTAGTACTGTTAAGTGTAATTCCATACATCCTATACATCTTCATCTCACAAGTCACATGTGTCCCGTTAATTACAATGTTATTTTATTTTATTAGCGCTGGTCACCCTCCGGTCCATTACCAAAGCAAGGAAATTGGCCGTCCCCGCCAAATATCAAATTTCACGTTAATCTGCCTAACACTGATCAATTCGGACCGGCGACAATCGAATTACTGTCGTCTGCCGATTTTTGCCATATTTTCCACCATTGTTCACTAGTGAAGAGAATTATAGCCAGAGATACGCTTAATTGGTTTGCCGTTGCGGTCGCCTGACATTTTCAGTACATTGCCTTTGTCAACGCTTTAAAATTTTCCACCGACTCATTTTTGTGATATAAATAGTAATAACGTATTTTAATAACGACGATGACAAATTACTTTGTTGTGATTTTTACTCATATGTTTTTTTTTTGCCATTATTATATGTTTTGCTTATATTTTAATATTATAATTATAATAGTCTTCACACATACTAAAGATTAGCGAGAAGAAGAAGATAAATGCCGCAATGCTAATTTTACTTATTCTTTAAAACAATCTTTTTAGAAAAATATAATTATTAGATATAGTTATTGCCATGTTTATTTTAAGAATACTATATGTTGTCTATATTCTGTTCGTAATATTATTTTCAATAACACGTTATACTATGTTGCACGACCCTTGTTCGTATACGAAGATCTTCTCCTGACTGGCTAGACGACAAGACAGAAGCTAGCTAGACACAAGGCTGGCAAGGCTGGCTAGACACAAGCAAGAGTGAGTGGATAGGTAGAGAGAGACCATGGTTGACCTTTAAAAATACAATATCAAGGATACTAAATCATCTCACGTATGATAAAGAAGTTGATGAAATTGATGAGGCGAAAGCGTATTGCATCGACTGTTGTGTTTGGCCTCCTATATTTTATTGGTAGCGTCATACCTTTGTTTACACACACGAGTGCAAAAAAGAACGTTATCTGATTTCACCCGTTTTTATATAAAATAAAAAGTCACTAATTTAATTATATTTCTTGCAATTTCTAATCATAGTATGTATTTGGCAGTGTAACTAAATCGTTAATCTAACACTGTGATTAGTCTTGACTTTCAGTCACTGAGACTGTCAGACAGAAGAAAGCTTGAAATTTGAGTTACACTATTTGGCCACATATAGCAGTAGGTATTTTAAGATGGCTAGGCTAGACAAATGGTAACAGTCACTAGAAAATGCACAAACTAATGAATTAATCAAAAAATAAGTGTAAATTATATCGCTACATTAAATATTAAAAATAAAACTTACTCGACCTATATATGCCATAAAACCAAATATTTGAAAAGCTTTAAAAGACTATATAATTGGTTGTTAGAATGTAATTCAAATTTTATCATACAACAGATTTATTGAGCTTGTTAGAACCAGAATTTTGTTTGTCACATTGTTTTGTGCTCGATCAGTATTGTGAATATTGTTAACTACTATTCAGCTGAAATTGCTGATAGTACAATACCTATTTCTCATTGTTAATGTAATTTCATTACCTAAAGCATTCAATTTTACTATTATAATAGTAGAATTTGTTAGCTAGCCCAATATCTATTGGGTTTCAAAAAATAGTCCTATTTCATAGTAAACTAATTTTTTGCTTTTATCTTAAAAATGAAATTCAATATTTTCATGTAATATTAAAAGTATAATGAAAAATAATTCTGAATTACGCAATCTATTTTTATCTTTATTTAGAGGAATAATATTCTAATATAGAGGAATTGTTCAGTCAATTAGACCGAATATTTAGAATTATATATTAAAGAATTACGTTTTGAGTTTTAAGTTGATCTCAAGTTTGGGAGGATGGTGCGATATGCAATGGATACATTATATTCAGAGGTACGCTTATATTTAAAAGCTGTTTTACTTTTTGAAGTGGTTAAACCAAATATAATGTTATGTTATTTAGTGTATTGATGCTAATTTGAGAAATATGTATGAGTGCCTTAATACTAATAATTTGTATAAATGCGTAAAGGTTTTAAAAACATAATTATTTTAAAATTAAAATATATGACAATCTACGCAGCTGACTTCCGGAGTTGGACCTCAACAATTTAAACTAACATTATCTTAGACAAACAATTGTAAAGCATTAACTTGGAGCGACATATACTCTAAAACTTCTCGTGCACTTAAGTTGGTAGTAAACTAGGCTATCTACTCTGCACTCCAACTATATACTTAGAAAGGGCGAAAACTTTGATAATCAGATGATTAATTAAATTATTAAACAACTAAAATAATAATAGTTATACCTATATACGTTTACGTAGTTATAGCTGTACAAGTGCTTATATAACACTATTAATAAAAAACGAAGGTTATAAGCTAAAAAAAAAACATTCAAATCAGTCCAGCAGTTTCTAAATAAGAATGAACAAACAAAAAAAAACTATCATTATTTATTCATTGCTCTAAATATTTTTTAGTCAATATAAATGTACGTACATATTGTATATTTACGCAAAAATCTTTAGAGCAATTATTACTGTTTTATTATAGTACTAAAAAAACTTACTACTACGTACTTTAGGTACAAAAGATGTGATGTTTTAATTCTTTCTGGTGAAATTACGCATTCAAATAAACTCTTTATAATACTTTCGGCTGCCTTGTTGATACTTATCAAATTCTTCTATATTCCCTTTTAGTGTAATAATTTGTCCATATTATACTAAAATATTTCATAATTCGACCCCCAAAGTAATGGTAAAGATTCTGCGTCGTACTGATAATAGGAGGGTGTCACCTGCACGTCATTTGTCACGCTGTTCGCTGTTGTTCTTGTGTACTTGTTTGCCTTATCATCTATAGGCCTGTCGAGTTCCCTTCGTTTTCACGCAAAATTGGTTAACAATTCAGATTACTGGGGTTTAAAGTGTTCAATATGAAAGTGTACAAACGCTTAGATTTATAGCCTTCCATGCATACTGGAGGGGAAGAAGTATGCTCAAATTTAAATTTGAATAACAAGAAAATTGAGATGATAACATTTTATAATTTTGAATTTCAATATATAGAACTTTTATGAATGTATATGGTAAAATGAATGAATGATGATTAATATGTGCAATGAGAAATTGAAAAAAATTAACCCACGTTTAATTTAAAAATTTATATATATATATATTATATATATATATATATATATATATATATATATATATATATATATATATATATATATATATATATACATACATACTATATATATATATATATATATATATATATATATATATATATATATATATATATATATATATATATATATATATATATATATATATATATATATATATATATATATATATATATATATATATATATATATATATATATATATATATATATATATATATATATATATATATATATATATATATATATATATATATATATATATATATATATATATATATACATGAATGATGAAATTGAAGTAGTATTGAAGTATAGAAAAGTATACTGTGTTCATAAAAGATTTTAAAAATGTACTAATGGGACGATTTACATATCGTTAAGCTATCGTAAAAGTTATTGTAAATATAAGCTAAAAAAACTACCTAGTGGATTTTTTGTCCGTACGTAAATATTACTGTGATTAATGGCTTCTACTAAAGAATAAGTAAATTTAGTAACTTAAAACCTAAATGAACAGAAAAAATATAGAAATATTTTAATTACGACGATTACTAACAAGTGAAGCTAATATATATAATAGATTTTATCGAATAAAAAAACTGTTTTGTAATACGAACGTTATCTAAGTTCAAATAACTTTTTTAGTATAATGTTAATATTATTTTAATATTGAGGATGCTAAAAATAGATGATATGATTGAATGTACATTTGAATGAAAAATAAAATTTAAATAAAAAAAATTATTTATTTGAATAAAATAAATATTTGAATAAAAATTTGAATAAAAAAATGAATGAAAAATAGATGATATGATAGAATGTACATTTGTCAGGACTAGAATAACGAACGCCAAAGACGGGTGGTGTATTTAAAAATATAAATATCGGTCAAGTGCGAGTAGTACTCGCGCACTGAGGGTTCCGGGCCTATTCCGAGATTCCAATACGTATAGTATACGCCAAATTTAAAAACAAAAATCTTTAAATTTATTACTTTTAATTTTGGCGTTCCAATAAATAAAAACTAAATAGTGTTGGGAAGTGGATATTGTGTTTTTTACACTATAAATAGAAAAGCTAGAACCTAACGCTGCTTACAGACTGTATGTTAAATACGTATACATTTTAATATATCCATGCAAAAAGCAGAGAACAAGCTTAGATTATATTTTTTCTGGCTACCGGCTGCATAAATTTAATACTCTGCCATCATCTGTTTTTGCGAAATCAATTGTTTCAAACATCAATGCAGCGCAAATACCTTTTATGTTTGTCAGATAGCTGACAGCTATTCGATATGTGTTGAATGCTTCGCAATATTGTGTGTTTAAACACTCACGAATATTATTCTGCTTTTGTCATTTCTATTATACATATTTTATGTATATACATACGTACATAAATTCATATAGGTATAAAAAATGATAGAAATAATAAAATGAAATTTATGGATGCTATTAAGAAAAAAAGGAAGTAATAAAAGAATTTCTTGTAATTTCTAAAAACCCGTTTATATACCCGTTTATATATAGAATTATAGCCAGAGATACGCTTAATTGGTTTGCCGTTGCGGTCGCCTGACATTTTCAGTACATTGCCTTTGTCAACGCTTTAAAATTTTCCACCGACTCATTTTTGTGATATAAATAGTAATAACGTATTTTAATAACGACGATGACAAATTACTTTGTTGTGATTTTTACTCATATGTTTTTTTTGCTATTATTATATGTTTTGCTTATATTTTAATATTATAATTATAATAGTCTTCACACATACTAAAGATTAGCGAGAAGAAGAAGATAAATGCCGCAATGCTAATTTTACTTATTCTTTAAAACAATCTTTTTAGAAAAATGTAATTATTATATATAGTTATTGCCATGTTTATTTTAAGAATACCATATGTTGTCTATATTCTGTTCGTAATATTATTTTCAATAACACGTTATACTATGTTGCATGACCCTTGTTCGTATACGAAGATCTTCTCCTGACTGGCTAGACGACAAGACAGAAGCTAGCTAGACACAAGGCTGGCAAGGCTGGCTAGACACAAGCAAGAATGAGTGGATAGGTAGAGAGAGACCTTGGTTGACCTTTAAAAATACAATATCAAGGATACTAAATCAACTCACGTATGATAAAGAAATTGATGAAATTGATGAGGCGAAAGCGTATTGCATCGACTGTTGTGTTTGGCCTCCTATATTTTATTGGTAGCGTCATACCTTTGTTTACACATACGAGTGCAAAAAAGAACGTTATCTGATTTTACCCATTTTTATATAAAATAAAAAGTCACTAATTTAATTATATTTCTTGCAATTTCTAATCATAGTATGTATTTGGCAGTGTAACTAAATCGTTAATCTAACACTGTGATTAGTCTTGACTTTCAGTCACTAAGACTGTCAGACAGAAGAAAGCTTGAAATTTGAGTAACACTATTTGGCCACATATAGCAGTAGGTATTTTAAGATGGCTATCCATAGACAAATGGTAACAGTCACTAGAAAATGCACAAACTATTGAATTATCCAAAAAATAAGTGTAAATTATATCGCTACATTAAATATTAAAAATAAAACTTACTCGACCTATATATGCCATAAAACCAAATATTTGAAAAGCCATAAAAGACTATATAATTGGTTGTTAGAATGTAATTCAAATTTTATCATACAACAGATTTATTGAGCTTGTTAGAACCAGAATTTTGTTTGTCACATTGTTTTGTGCTCGATCAGTATTGTGAATATTGTTAACTACTATTCAGCTGAAATTGCTGATAGTACAATACCTATTTCTCATTGTTAATGTAATTTCATTACCTAAAGCATTCAATTTTACTATTATAATAGTAGAATTTGTTAGCTAGCCCAATATCTATTGGGTTTCAAAAAATAGTCCTATTTCATAGTAAACTAATTTTTGCTTTTATCTTAAAAATGAAATTCAATATTTTCATGTAATATTAAAAGTATAATGAAAAATAATTCTGAATTACGCAATCTATTTTTATATTTATTTAGAGGAATAATATTCTAATATAGAGGAATTGTTCAGTCAATTAGACCGAATATTTAGAATTATATATTAAAGAATTACGTTTTGAGTTTTAAGTTGATCTCAAGTTTGGGAGGATGGTGCGATATGCAATGGATACATTATATTCAGAGGTACGCTTATATTTAAAAGCTGTTTTACTTTTTGAAGTGGTTAAACCAAATATAATGTTATGTTATTTAGTGTATTGATGCTAATTTGAGAAATATGTATGAGTGCCTTAATACTAATAATTTGTATAAATGCGTAAAGGTTTTAAAAACATAATTATTTTAAAATTAAAATATATGACAATCTACGCAGCTGACTTCCGGAGTTGGACCTCAACAATTTAAACTAACATTATCTTAGACAAACAATTGTAAAGCATTAACTTGGAGCGACATATACTCTAAAACTTCTCGTGCACTTAAGTTGGTAGTAAACTAGGCTATCTACTCTGCACTCCAACTATATACTTAGAAAGGGCGAAAACTTTGATAATCAGATGGTTAATTAAATTATTAAACAACTAAAATAATAATAGTTATACCTATATACGTTTACGTAGTTATAGCTGTACAAGTGCTTATATAACACTATTAATAACAAAAGAAGGTTATAAGCTAAAAAAAAAACATTCAAATCAGTCCAGCAGTTTCTAAATAAGAATGAACAAACAAAAAAAAACTATCATTATTTATTCATTGCTCTAAATATTTTTTAGTCAATATAAATGTATGTACATATTGTATATTTACGCAAAAATCTTTAGAGCAATTATTACTGTTTTATTCATAGTACTAAAAAAACTTACTACTACGTACTTTAGGTACAAAAGATGTGATGTTTTAATTCTTTCTGGTTAAATTACGCATTCAAATAAACTCTTTATAATACTTTCGGCTGCCTTGTTGATACTTATCAAATTCTTCTATATTCCCTTTTAGTGTAATAATTTGTCCATATTATACTAAATATTTCATAATTCGACCCCAAAGTAATGGTAAAGATTCTGCGTCGTACTGATAATAGGAGGGTGTCACCTGCACGTCATTTGTCACGCTGTTCGCTGTTGTTCTTGTGTACTTGTTTGCCTTATCATCTATAGGCCTGTCGAGTTCCCTTCGTTTTCACGCAAAATTGGTTAACAATTCAGATTACTGGGGTTTAAAGTGTTCAATATGAAAGTGTACAAACGCTTAGATTTATAGCCTTCCATGCATACTGGGGGGGAAGAAGTATGCTCAAATTTAAATTTGAATAACAAGAAAATTGAGATGATAACATTTTATAATTTTGAATTTCAATATATAGAACTTTTATGAATGTATATGGTAAAATGAATGAATGATGATTAATATGTGCAATGAGAAATTAAAAAAAATTAACCCACGTTTAATTTAAAAATTTATATATATATATATATATATATATATATATATATATATATATATATATATATATATATATATATATATATATATATATATATATATATATATATATATATATATATATATATATATATAATATATATATATATATATATATATATATATATATATATATATATATATATATATATATATATATATATATATATATATATATATATATATATATATATATATATATATATATATATATATATATATATATATATATATATATATATATATATATATATATATATATATATATATATATATATATATATATATATATATATATATATATATATATATATATATATATATATATATATATATATATATATATATATATATATATATATATATATATATATATATATATATATACATGAATGATGAAATTGAAGTAGTATTGAAGTATAGAAAAGTATACTGTGTTCATAAAAGATTTTAAAAATGTACTAATGGGACGATTTACATATCGTTAAGCTATCGTAAAAGTTATTGTAAATATAAGCTAAAAAAACTACCTAGTGGATTTTTTGTCCGTACGTAAATATTACTGTGATTAATGGCTTCTACTAAAAAATAAGTAAATTCAGTAACTTAAAACCTAAATGAACAGAAAAAATATAGAAAATTTTAATTACGACGATTACTAACGAGTGAAGCTAATATATATAATAGATTTTATCGAATAAAAAAACTGTTTTGTAATACGAACGTTATTTAAGTTCAAATAACTTTTTTAGTATAATGTTAATATTATTTTAATATTGAGGATGCTAAAAATAGATGATATGATTGAATGTACATTTGAATGAAAAATAAAATTTAAATAAAAAAAATAAATAATTTGAATAAAATAAATATTTGAATAAAAATTTGAATAAAAAAATTAATGAAAAATAGATGATATGATAGAATGTACATTTGTCAGGACTAGAATAACGAACGCCAAAGACGGGTGGTGTATTTAAAAATATAAATATCGGTCAAGTGCGAGTAGTACTCGCGCACTGAGGGTTCCGGGCCTATTCCGAGATTCCAATACGTATAGTATACGCCAAATTTAAAAACAAAAATCTTTAAATTTATTACTTTTAATTTTGGCGTTCCAATAAATAAAAACTAAATAGTGTTGGGAAGTGGATATTGTGTTTTTTACACTATAAATAGAAAAGCTAGAACCTAACGCTGCTTACAGACTATATGTTAAATACGTATACATTTTAATATATACATGCAAAAAGCAGAGAACAAGCTTAGATTATATTTTTTCTGGCTACCGGCTGCATAAATTTAATACTCTGCCATCATCTGTTTTTGCGAAATCAATTGTTTCAAACATCAATGCAGCGCAAATACCTTTTATGTTTGTCAGATAGCTGACAGCTATTCGATATGTGTTGAATGCTTCGCAATATTGTGTGTTTAAACACTCACGAATATTATTCTGGTTTTATCATTTCTATTATACATATTTTATGTATATACATACGTACATAAATTCATATAGGTATAAAAAATGATAGAAATAATAAAATGAAATTTATGGATGCTATTAAGAAAAAAAGGAAGTAATAAAAGAATTTCTTGTAATTTCTAAAAACCCGTTTATATTTTAAAAAAATATTTTTTTTAAAAGTAATTGTGCTTTTTTTGCCTAATTCAGTATGGAATAGCTGTTTATAGAGTTGTAATTTTTTTAGGCAGACGAAACCTAGTGTTAATACACTCCGATCCCCACTTTCCGCCAAATTGCTAATATAATATAAGTATTCATATAATAATATAAAAGAATTAAATAACAATCTCAACTTGACTTTATTAAACGGAATAAATGTATCTGAAACTGTTGAAAATTAAAGATTCTTATCCAAGTTATGCCGTAATTGAGTACATTACTCTTAGAGACAGCAATGAAGGCGCTTGATGCAATAAATGCTAGTTGAAGATTAACAACGTAGCTAACCGTTTATCAGCACTGAGCGAAGAAGCTAGATTTTGTAAATAGGAAAAGACTTTGTTCTATTACAATTATAAATTAATTGAATACCTACATTTCTAAAATGCGGAATAATATATATTTTTCGTAAGTGTTCCTAATCTATGGGACTTTTTTTCAGCTTTTTTAGCTTTATATCGTTTATAGAAAACAGAGAGATGTTAGTCAAATTACAAAAAGGTATAAAAAAAGCTATTTATAGCCTATCTAAACAACAATTACTTTTGCAATATGTTATATAGATAGTAACATTAAAAAATGGGGTGCATATTGATAATTTACATATACTGAAATATATATAGAAATGATGATTCATGAGAAAAATTATTTTTGAGACTTAGACTTAGACTTACTTACTTTGTACAAAATATACCTATATTTTTTTCTGTGTTATTTGTATAAATTTATATTTGTTGTATTTTTTCCTTTATGTGTCTTAGAAGTTAAAATAGGAAACTACTCTATAGGTTTTGATTACGCAGCGAATACCCAGACACGTGTTCCTGCGGCTAAGATTTTCGTTATGTTATAGTGTAGTAAACTATTACAATACAATATAGTGCACTATTATTTACGAATAAAACCTTATTGCCGAATTGGAATTTGAACATGAGGCCAAAAAAATACTTAAAGAAAACGTATAAAAATTTGAACGCCATTTTTACGAATTTCCGCTATCCAAAGAACAATCATTTTGGGCAACAGAGAATGCTATTTTTATAAATATTTTAATGATTTTTTAAAGTGTTAATCCACACTTAGGGTAGAAAAAATACTTAAAGAAAACACAATTTTTTTTTCTCTACAGTGCCAGAAACGAAGCATAAACTCGTATCCTTTGATTGTATTTATTTAGAAGATTATCCAATTTATAAGCTTCTATATATATCTGGAGAAAAAGGAAAGGAAAACAGACGGACGGCCAGACGAACAACAAAATAAATCTGAACAAAATGAGCAGGTTCCGCTTTTGTCCTTTTGAGGTACAGAACCCTACAAAATCAACAAATAAGATTTTTGGTAAAATTATTCATGAAACTAGTTAAATTAAAATCTCTTCACACAAAACATAGCAGCATATTTTGATGCTTACACTAACACCGTGGTTAACACGAACGTCTTTATTAAGGTGCACACAATTTGGAATTATACGTTACGCCCGCATATCGTTTGTCACCATTGCCTCTAGAATCCGCACTTATCTCGATGTCTGTGAACTTAGCAGATCATTGTCCAGCAGATCAAAAATAAAAAGGAGTTCTCTTCGCATGCAGCATAGTTCTATAGTTCCTGATTGATTTTAAAAATAGTTCTAGCGTTTTTACCTATAAAAAAGTCATTTGAAAAATGATCTGCTAACTTCCCGTAGCAGATCATTTTCTTGGAAACAAAATTCTGGACAAGTTCTATACACATATGGGTGACTTCTATAGTTCCTGATCGTTTTCAAGAATAGTTCTCTCAAATTAAATTAAAAAATAATTTTTGTAAAATATTATATGCAATCTTTTTCATACAAAAAATATTTATAAAAAAATTTGTTATGACACTCACATGTTCCGAGGAGGCTGGAACTTCTCGATTTCTCAAAGAATATAAAAGATCTTCAATTAAAATCCTGCTGTAGAACCAGAACTCTCTTAAAAATATCAGCAGAGCATACTTGAATTAGAAATTTGTTAAAAATCCTCAATAAAATTCGTTCATTTGAAAAAAAATCATAAAACATCTCACATGTTCCCAGGAAGCTGGAACTCCTCGATTTCTCAAATAATATAAAAATATCTTCAATTAAAATCCTGCTGTAGAACCAGAACTCTCTTAAAAATATCAGCAGAGCATACTTGAATTAGAAATTTGTTGAAAATCCTCAATAAAAATCGTTCCTTTGAAAAAAAATCATAAAACATCTCACATGATCCAAGGAGGCTAGAACTCCTCGATTTCTCAAAGAATATAAAAATATTTTCAATTAAAATCCTGCTGTAGAACCAGAACTCTCAGAAAAATATCAGCAGAGCATACTTGAATTAGAAATATTGTTGAAAAACCTCAATAAAAATCGTTCATTTGAAAAACAATCATAAAACATCTCACATGTTCCGAGGAAGCTGGAACTCCTCGATTTCTTTAAGAATATAAAAAGATCTTCAATTAAAATCCTGCTGTAGAACCAGAACTCTCAGAAAAATATCAGCAGAGCATACTTGAATTAGAAATTTGTTGAAAAACCTCAATAAAATCCCTCATTTGAAAAAAAATCATAAAACATCTCACATTTTCCGAGGAGGCTGGAACTCCTCGATTTCTTAAAGAATATAAAATGATATTTAATTAAAGTCCTGCTGTAGAACCAGAACTCTCAGAAAAATATCAGCAGAGCATACTTGAATTAGAAATTTGTTGAAAAACCTCAATAGAAATCGTCCATTTGAAAAAAAATCATAAAACATCTCACATGTTCCCAGGAAGCTGGAACTCCTCGATTTTTTAAAGACTATAAAACATCTTAATTAAAATCCTGCTGTAGAACTAGAACTCTCAAAAAAATATCAGCAGAGCATACTTGAATAAGAAATTTGTTGAAAAACCTCAATAAAATCCCTCATTTGAAAAAAAATCATAAAACATCTCACATGTTCCCAGGAGGCTAGAACTCTTCGATTTCTTAAAGAATATAAAATGATATTTAATTAAAGTCCTGCTGTAGAACCAGAACTCTCAGAAAAATATCAGCAGAGCATACTTGAATTAGAAATTTGTTGAAAAACCTCAATAGAAATCGTTCATTTCAAAAAAAATCATAAAATATAATACAATAAATAATTTGTATTATAATATAATATAAATACCTGGGCTTCCTTATATTTCCAAAGTACGCAGTGAAAACAAACAAGCAATAGGACAAGGACGTTGTCAAAATAAAGAAAAATTGTGAAAAAAATCGCGTGTATTTCTCGCTGAGTATCGTGATCGATCCCCTCAGTATTTTTTTTATTAAATAGTATGAATACGTAATATAGTAGTAATATAAACAACTTTGTCTTGGTATTTTTCAACAAGCAATCAATTTAAGAAAGTGCTAAAATCTCAATTCAAAGTGTTGAATCACGCATCATATTATCAGTAAGAAGATACATACATCGTTTAAAATTAAGCCGCTTCCAGATGTTTACGCGTATAGCTTTTAAACTATACATCGGATTTTATTGCGATTTTCACTTGAAAATAAAGTGATTCAAGAAGAAGGTATATAAACGTATACGTTTATGTAAAATACGTCTATAATATGTATATTAATTAAAATGAACACGTTAATATTAAAGTTCTAGCATGGTGTTCTTAAAACAATATTTTATAATGTTTTTATTGAAAACGCTGGCCAAAGCTCACACGAAAGATTAAAATAATGTACTGAAGTATTTTAACAATGTCAACGATATACCACTTATACAATTAAAATACTAAGCAACATAAATCACAGTATTATAAAATACATAGAAATTATTTGGAACCAAAAATTTCAACAGATTTTAAATTTATACCAATTTATATGAATAAACTTAAACACAAACTAAGAAATAAAAAATATAATATAATAAAAAAATTAAAATATTACGAAAAAAGTTACCTACTAATAATATACTCTTATATACAAATTTATGTACATATATCAATTTACTAAATAAAGTCCGTCATTCTTGGAGTCTTTAATTTTCATGATATTGATTTAACTGTAGTCCAATAGCAATATTAATAACAGAGACTCAATCAAATTCTTTTATTAGATATAAAAAAAAAGGAATTAAAACTTCGATGGATTATATAAAATATATAAATAACTTTTATGAATTGAACGATTTTTATTGAGGTTTTTCAACAAATTTCTAATTCAAGTATGCTCTGCTGATATTTTTCTGAGAGTTCTGGTTCTACAGCAGGATTTTAATTAAATATCATTTTATATTCTTTAAGAAATCGAGGAGTTCCAGCTTCCTCGGAAACATGTGAGATGTTTTATGATTTTTTTCATATGGACGATTTCTATTGAGGTTTTTCAACAAATTTCTAATTCAAGTATGCTCTGCTGATATTTTTCTGAGAGTTCTGGTTCTACAGCAGGATTTTAATTGAAGATATTTTTATATTCTTAAAGAAATCGAGGAGTTCCAGCTTCCCCGAAACATGTGAGATGTTTTATGATTTTTTTTCAAATGGACGATTTCTATTGAGGTTTTTCAACAAATTTCTAATTCAAGTATGCTCTGCTGATATTTTTCTGAGAGTTCTGGTTCTACAGCAGGACTTTAATTAAATATCATTTTATATTCTTTAAGAAATCGAAGGAGTTCTACCCTCCTGGGAACATGTGAGATGTTTTATGATTTTTTTTCAAATGAGGGATTTTATTGAGGTTTTTCAACAAATTTCTAATTCAAGTATGCTCTGCTGATATTTTTCTGAGAGTTCTGGTTCTACAGCGGGACTTTAATTCAATATCATTTTATATTCTTTAAGAAATCGAGGAGTTCCAGCCTCCTCGGAAAATGTGAGATGTTTTATGATTTTTTTTCAAATGAGGGATTTTATTGAGGTTTTTCAACAAATTTCTAATTCAAGTATGCTCTGCTGATATTTTTCTGAGAGTTCTGGTTCTACAGCAGGATTTTAATTGAAGATCTTTTTATATTCTTTGAGAAATCGAGGAGTTCCAGCTTCCTCGGAACATGTGAGATGTTTTATGATTTTTTCAAATGAGGGATTTTATTGAGGTTTTTCAACAAATTTCTAATTCAAGTATGCTCTGCTGATATTTTTTGAGAGTTCTAGTTCTACAGCAGGATTTTAATTAAGATGTTTTTATATTCTTTGAGAAATCGAGGAGTTCCAGCTTCCTGGGAACATGTGAGATGTTTTATGATTTTTTTTCAAATGGACGATTTTTATTGAGGTTTTTCAACAAATTTCTAATTCAAGTATGCTCTGCGGATAGTTTTCTGAGAGTTCTGGTTCTATAGCAGGATTTTAATTGAAGATCTTTTTATATTCTTTGAGAAATCGAGGAGTTCCAGCTTCCTGGGAACATGTGAGATGTTTTATGATTTTTTTTCAAATGAACGATTTTTATTGAGGTTTTTCAACAAATTTCTAATTCAAGTATGCTCTGCTGATATTTTTCTGAGAGTTCTAGGTTCTACAGCAGGATTTTAATTAAAGATGTTTTTATATTCTTTGAAGAAATCGAGGAGTTCCAGCTCCTCGGAACATGTGAGATGTTTTATGATTTTTTTTCAAATGAACGATTTCTATTGAGGTTTTTCAACAAATTTCTAATTCAAGTATGCTCTGCTGATATTTTTCTGAGAGTTCTGGTTCTACAGCAGGATTTTAATTAAAGATCTTTTTATATTCTTTGAGAAATCGAGGAGTTCCAGCTTCCTGGGAAACATGTGAGATGTTTTATGATTTTTTTTCAAATGAACGATTTTATTGAGGTTTTTCAACAATATTTCTAATTCAAGTATGCTCTGCTGATATTTTTCTGAGAGTTCTGGTTCTACAGCAGGATTTTAATTAAAGATGTTTTTATATTCTTTGAGAAATCGAGGAGTTCCAGCTCCTGGGAACATGTGAGATGTTTTATGATTTTTTTTCAAATGAACGATTTCTATTGAGGTTTTTCAACAAATTTCTAATTCAAGTATGCTCTGCTGATATTTTTCTGAGAGTTCTGGTTCTACAGCAGGATTTTAATTGAAGATAGTTTTTATATTCTTTGAGAAATCGAGGAGTTCCAGCCTCCTTGGAACATGTGAGATGTTTATGATTTTTTTCAAATGAACGATTTCTATTGAGGTTTTTCAACAAATTTCTAATTCAAGTATGCTCTGCTGATATTTTTTGAGAGTTCTAGTTCTACAGCAGGATTTTAATTAAAGATCTTTTTATATTCTTTGAGAAATCGAAGGAGTTCCAGCCTCCTGGGAACATGTGAGATGTTTTATGATTTTTTTTCAAATGACGATTTTATTGAGGTTTTTCAACAAATTTCTAATTCAAGTATGCTCTGCTGATAGTTTTTTTGAGAGTTCTAGTTCTACAGCAGGATTTTAATTGAAGATCTTTTATATTCTTTGAGAAATCGAGGAGTTCCAGCCTCCTGGGAATCATGTGAGATGTTTTATGATTTTTTTTTCAAATGAACGATTTCTATTGAGGTTTTTCAACAAATTTCTAATTCAAGTATGCTCTGCTGATATTTTTCTGAGAGTTCTGGTTCTACAGCAGGATTTTAATTAAATATCATTTTATATTCTTTAAGAAATCGAGGAGTTCCAGCCTCCTCGGAAAATGTGAGATGTTTTATGATTTTTTTCAAATGGACGATTTCTATTGAGGTTTTTCAACAAATTTCTAATTCAAGTATGCTCTGCTGATATTTTTCTGAGAGTTCTGGTTCTACAGCAGGATTTTAATTAAATATCATTTTATATTCTTTAAGAAATCGAGGAGTTCCAGCTTCCTCGAAACATGTGAGATGTTTTATGATTTTTTTTCAAATGGACGATTTCTATTGAGGTTTTTCAACAATTTTCTAATTCAAGTATGCTCTGCTGATATTTTTCTGAGAGTTCTGGTTCTACAGCAGGACTTTAATTAAATATCATTTTATATTCTTTAAGAAATCGAGGAGTTCCAGCCTCCTCGGAAAATGTGAGATGTTTTATGATTTTTTTTCAAATGAGGGATTTTATTGAGGTTTTTCAACAAATTTCTAATTCAAGTATGCTCTGCTGATATTTTTCTGAGAGTTCTGGTTCTACAGCAGGATTTCAATTGAAGATCTTTTTATATTCTTTGAGAAATCGAGGAGTTCAAGCTTCTTGAGAACATGTGAGATATTTTATGATTTTTTTTCAAATGAGGGATTTTATTGAGGTTTTCAACAAATTTCTAATTCAAGTATGCTCTGCTGATATTTTTCTGAGAGTTCTGGTTCTACAGCAGGATTTTAATTGAAGATCTTTTTATATTCTTTGAGAAATTCGAGGAGTTCCAGCTTCCTGGGAACATGTGAGATGTTTTATGATTTTTTTTCAAATGAACGATTTTATTGAGGTTTTTCAACAAATTTCTAATTCAAGTATGCTCTGCTGATATTTTTTTGAGAGTTCTAGTTCTACAGCAGGATTTTAATTAAAGATGTTTTTATATTCTTTGAGAAATCGAGGAGTTCCAGCTTCCTGGGAACATGTGAGATGTTTTATGATTTTTTTTCAAATGAACGATTTTTATTGAGGTTTTTCAACAAATTTCTAATTCAAGTATGCTCTGCTGATATTTTTCTGAGAGTTCTGGTTCTACAGCAGGATTTTAATTGAAGATCTTTTTATATTCTTTGAGAAATCGAGGAGTTCCAGCTTCCTGGGAACATGTGAGATGTTTTATGATTTTTTTTCAAATGAACGATTTTTATTGAGGTTTTTCAACAAATTTCTAATTCAAGTATGCTCTGCTGATATTTTTCTGAGAGTTCTGGTTCTACAGCAGGATTTTAATTGAAGATATTTTTATATTCTTTGAGAAATCGAGGAGTTCCAGCCTCCTTGGAACATGTGAGATGTTTTATGATTTTTTTTCAAATGGACGATTTCTATTGAGGTTTTTCAACAAATTTATAATTCAAGTATGCTCTGCTGATATTTTTCTGAGAGTTCTGGTTCTACAGCAGGACTTTTAATTAAATATAATTTTATATTCTTTAAGAAATCGAAGAGTTCTAGCCTCCTGGGAACATGTGAGATGTTTTATGATTTTTTTTCAAATGAGGGATTTTATTGAGGTTTTTCAACAAATTTCTAATTCAAGTATGCTCTGCTGATATTTTTTTGAGAGTTCTAGTTCTACAGCAGGATTTTAATTAAAGATGTTTTTATATTCTTTGAGAAATCGAGGAGTTCCAGCCTCCTCGGAACATGTGAGATGTTTTATGATTTTTTTTCAAATGGAACGATTTCTATTGAGGATTTTTAACAAATTTCTAATTGAAGTATGCTCTGCTGATATTTTTCTGAGAGTTCTGGTTCTACAGCAGGATTTTAATTGAAGATATTTTTATATTCTTAAAGAAATCGAGGAGTTCTAGCTTCCTCGGAACATGTGAGATGTTTTATGATTTTTTTTCAAATGAACGATTTTTATTGAGGTTTTTCAACAATATTTCTAATTCAAGTATGCTCTGCTGATATTTTTCTGAGAGTTCTGGTTCTACAGCAGGATTTTAATTAAAGATATTTTATATTCTTTGAGAAATCGAAGGAGTTCCAGCCTCCTGGGAACATGTGAGATGTTTTATGATTTTTTTTCAAATGAACGATTTTATTGAGGTTTTTCAACAAATTTCTAATTCAAGTATGCTCTGCTGATATTTTTTGAGAGTTCTGGTTCTACAGCAGGATTTTAATTAAAGATCTTTTTATATTCTTTGAGAAATCGAGGAGTTCTAGCCTCCTTGGAACATGTGAGATGTTTTATGATTTTTTTTCAAATGAACGATTTCTATTGAGGTTTTTTACAAATTTCTAATTCAAGTATGCTCTGCTGATATTTTTCTGAGAGTTCTGGTTCTACAGCAGGATTTTAATTGAAGATATTTTTATATTCTTAAAGAAATCGAGGAGTTCCAGCTTCCTCGGAACATGTGAGATGTTTTATGATTTTTTTTTCAAATGAACGATTTTTATTGAGGTTTTTCAACAATATTTCTAATTCAAGTATGCTCTGCTGATATTTTTCTGAGAGTTCTGGTTCTACAGCAGGATTTTAATTGAAGATCTTTTTATATTCTTTGAGAAATCGAGGAGTTCCAGCCTCCTCGGAACATGTGAGATGTTTTATGATTTTTTTTCAAATGAACGATTTCTATTGAGGTTTTTCAACAAATTTCTAATTCAAGTATGCTCTGCTGATATTTTTTGAGAGTTCTAGTTCTACAGCAGGATTTTAATTAAAGATGTTTTTATAGTCTTTAAAAAATCGAGGAGTTCCAGCTTCCTGGGAACATGTGAGATGTTTTATGATTTTTTTTCAAATGGACGATTTCTATTGAGGTTTTTCAACAAATTTCTAATTCAAGTATGCTCTGCTGATATTTTTCTGAGAGTTCTGGTTCTACAGCAGGATTTTAATTGAAGATATTTTTATATTCTTTGAGAAATCGAGGAGTTCCAGCCTCCTTGGAACATGTGAGATGTTTTATGATTTTTTTTCAAATGGACGATTTCTATTGAGGTTTTTCAACAAATTTCTAATTCAAGTATGCTCTGCTGATATTTTTCTGAGAGTTCTGGTTCTACAGCAGGATTTTAATTAAATATCATTTTATATTCTTTAAGAAATCGAGGAGTTCCAGCTTCCTCGAAACATGTGAGATGTTTTATGATTTTTTTTCAAATGGACGATTTCTATTGAGGTTTTTCAACAATTTCTAATTCAAGTATGCTCTGCTGATATTTTTCTGAGAGTTCTGGTTCTACAGCAGGATTTTAATTGAAGATCTTTTTATATTCTTAAAGAAATCGAGGAGTTCCAGCTTCCTCGGAACATGTGAGATGTTTTATGATTTTTTTTCAAATGGACGATTTCTATTGAGGTTTTTCAACAAATTTCTAATTCAAGTATGCTCTGCTGATATTTTTCTGAGAGTTCTGGTTCTACAGCAGGACTTTAATTAAATATCATTTTATATTCTTTAAGAAATCGAAGAGTTCTACCCTCCTGGGAACATGTGAGATGTTTTTGATTTTTTTTCAAATGAGGGATTTTATTGAGGTTTTTCAACAAATTTCTAATTCAAGTATGCTCTGCTGATATTTTTCTGAGAGTTCTGGTTCTACAGCGGGACTTTAATTAAATATCATTTTATATTCTTTAAGAAATCGAGGAGTTCCAGCCTCCTCGGAAAATGTGAGATGTTTTATGATTTTTTTTCAAATGGACGATTTCTATTGAGGTTTTTCAACAAATTTCTAATTCAAGTATGCTCTGCTGATATTTTTCTGAGAGTTCTGGTTCTACAGCAGGATTTTAATTAAATATCATTTTATATTCTTTGAGAAATCGAGGAGTTCCAGCTTCCTCGAACATGTGAGATGTTTTATGATTTTTTTTCAAATGAGGGATTTTATTGAGGTTTTTCAACAATATTTCTAATTCAAGTATGCTCTGCTGATATTTTTCTGAGAGTTCTGGTTCTACAGCAGGATTTTAATTAAAGATGTTTTTATATTCTTTGAGAAATCGAGGAGTTCCAGCTTCCTGGGAACATGTGAGATGTTTTATGATTTTTTTTCAAATGGAACGATTTCTATTGAGGTTTTTCAACAAATTTCTAATTCAAATATGCTCTGCTGATATTTTTCTGAGAGTTCTGGTTCTACAGCAGGATTTTAATTGAAGATATTTTTATATTATTTGAGAAATCGAAGAGTTCTACCCTCCTGGGAACATGTGAGATGTTTTATGATTTTTTTTCAAATGAAGGATTTTATTGAGGTTTTTCAACAAATTTCTAATTCAAGTATGCTCTGCTGATATTTTTCTGAGAGTTCTGGTTCTACAGCGGGACTTTAATTAAATATCTTTTATATTCTTTAAGAAATCGAGGAGTTCCAGCCTCCTCGGAAAATGTGAGATGTTTTATGATTTTTTTTCAAATGGACGATTTCTATTGAGGTTTTTCAACAAATTTCTAATTCAAGTATGCTCTGCTGATATTTTTCTGAGAGTTCTGGTTCTACAGCAGGATTTTAATTAAATATCATTTTATATTCTTTAAGAAATCGAGGAGTTCCAGCCTCCTCGGAACATGTGAGATGTTTTATGATTTTTTTTCAAATGAACGATTTTTATTGAGGTTTTCAACAATATTTCTAATTCAAGTATGCTCTGCTGATATTTTTCTGAGAGTTCTGGTTCTACAGCAGGATTTTAATTAAGATGTTTTTATATTCTTTGAGAAATCGAGGAGTTATAGCTTCCTGGGAACATGTGAGATGTTTTATGATTTTTTTTCAAATGGACGATTTCTATTGAGGTTTTCAACAAATTTCTAATTCAAGTATGCTCTGCTGATATTTTTCTGAGAGTTCTGGTTCTAAAGCAGGATTTTAATTGAAGATATTTTTATATTATTTGAGAAATCGAGGAGTTCTAGCCTCCTTGGAACATGTGAGATGTTTTATGATTTTTTTTCAAATGGACGATTTCTATTGAGGGTTTTCAACAAATTTCTAATTCAAGTATGCTCTGCTGATATTTTTCTGAGAGTTCTGGTTCTACAGCAGGACTTTAATTAAATATCATTTTATATTCTTTAAGAAATCGAGGAGTTCCAGCCTCCTGGGAACATGTGAGATGTTTTATGATTTTTTTTCAAATGAACGATTTTATTGAGGTTTTTCAACAAATTTCTAATTCAAGTATGCTCTGCTGATATTTTTTTGAGAGTTCTAGTTCTACAGCAGGATTTTAATTGAAGATCTTTTTATATTCTTTGAGAAATCGAGGAGTTCCAGCTTCCTGGGATCATGTGAGATGTTTTATGATTTTTTTTTCAAATGGACGATTTCTATTGAGGTTTTTCAACAAATTTCTAATTCAAGTATGCTCTGCTGATATTTTTCTGAGAGTTCTGGTTCTACAGCGGGACTTTAATTAAATATCATTTTATATTCTTTAAGAAATCGAGGAGTTCCAGCTTCCTCGAAACATGTGAGATGTTTTATGATTTTTTTTCAAATGGAACGATTTCTATTGAGGTTTTTCAACAATTTCTAATTCAAGTATGCTCTGCTGATATTTTTCTGAGAGTTCTGGTTCTACAGCAGGACTTTAATTAAATATCATTTTATATTCTTTAAGAAATCGAGGAGTTCCAGCCTCCTCGGAAAATGTGAGATGTTTATGATTTTTTTCAAATGAGGGATTTTATTGAGGTTTTTCAACAAATTTCTAATTCAAGTATGCTCTGCTGATATTTTTCTGAGAGTTCTGGTTCTACAGCAGGATTTTAATTGAAGATCTTTTTATATTCTTTGAGAAATCGAGGAGTTCCAGCTTCCTGGGAACATGTGAGATGTTTTATGATTTTTTTTCAAATGAGGGATTTTATTGAGGTTTTTCAACAAATTTCTAATTCAAGTATGCTCTGCTGATATTTTTTGAGAGTTCTAGTTCTACAGCAGGATTTTAATTAAAGATGTTTTTATATTCTTTGAGAAATCGAGGAGTTCCAGCTTCCTGGGAACATGTGAGATGTTTTATGATTTTTTTTCAAATGGACGATTTTATTGAGGTTTTTCAACAAATTTCTAATTCAAGTATGCTCTGCTGATATTTTTCTGAGAGTTCTGGTTCTACAGCAGGATTTTAATTGAAGATATTTTTATATTCTTTTAGAAATCGAGGAGTTCCAGCCTCCTCGGAACATGTGAGATGTTTTATGATTTTTTTTCAAATGGACGATTTCTATTGAGGTTTTTCAACAAATTTCTAATTCAAGTATGCTCTGCTGATATTTTTCTGAGAGTTCTGGTTCTACAGCAGGACTTTAATTAAATATAATTTTATATTCTTTAAGAAATCGAAGAGTTCTAGCCTCCTGGGAACATGTGAGATGTTTTATGATTTTTTTTCAAATGAGGGATTTTATTGAGGTTTTTCAACAAATTTCTAATTCAAGTATGCTCTGCTGATATTTTTTTGAGAGTTCTAGTTCTACAGCAGGATTTTAATTAAAGATGTTTTTATATTCTTTGAGAAATCGAGGAGTTCTAGCCTCCTTGGAACATGTGAGATGTTTTATGATTTTTTTTTCAAATGGACGATTTCTATTGAGGTTTTTTACAAATTTCTAATTGAAGTATGCTCTGCTGATATTTTTCTGAGAGTTCTGGTTCTACAGCAGGATTTTAATTGAAGATATTTTTATATTCTTTGAGAAATCGAGGAGTTCCAGCCTCCTCGGAACATGTGAGATGTTTTATGATTTTTTTTTTCAAATGAACGATTTTTATTGAGGTTTTTCAACAAATTTCTAATTCAAGTATGCTCTGCTGATATTTTTGTGAGAGTTCTGGTTCTACAGCAGGATTTTAATTAAGATCTTTTTATATTCTTTGAGAAATCGAGGAGTTCCAGCCTCCTCGGAACATGTGAGATGTTTTATGATTTTTTTTCAAATGAACGATTTCTATTGAGGTTTTTCAACAAATTTCTTATTCAAGTATGCTCTGCTGATATTTTTTTGAGAGTTCTAGTTCTACAGCAGGATTTTAATTAAAGATGTTTTTATAGTCTTTAAAAAATCGAGGAGTTCCAGCTTCCTGGGAACATGTGAGATGTTTTATGATTTTTTTTTCAAATGGACGATTTCTATTGAGGTTTTTCAACAAATTTCTAATTCAAGTATGCTCTGCTGATATTTTTCTGAGAGTTCTGGTTCTACAGCAGGATTTTAATTGAAGATATTTTTATATTCTTTGAGAAATCGAGGAGTTCCAGCCTCCTTGGAACATGTGAGATGTTTTATGATTTTTTTTCAAATGGACGATTTCTATTGAGGTTTTTCAACAAATTTCTAATTCAAGTATGCTCTGCTGATATTTTTCTGAGAGTTCTGGTTCTACAGCAGGACTTTAATTAATATCATTTTATATTCTTTAAGAAATCGAGGAGTTCCAGCCTCCTGGGAACATGTGAGATGTTTTATGATTTTTTTTTCAAATGAGGGATTTTATTGAGGTTTTTCAACAAATTTCTAATTCAAGTATGCTCTGCTGATATTTTTCTGAGAGTTCTGGTTCTACAGCAGGATTTTAATTGAAGATCTTTTTATATTCTTTGAGAAATTGAGGAGTTCCAGCTTCCTGGGAACATGTGAGATGTTTTATGATTTTTTTTCAAATGAGGGATTTTATTGAGGTTTTTCAACAAATTTCTAATTCAAGTATGCTCTGCTGATATTTTTTTGAGAGTTCTAGTTCTACAGCAGGATTTTAATTAAAGATGTTTTTATATTCTTTGAGAAATCGAGGAGTTCCAGCTTCCTGGGAACATGTGAGATGTTTTATGATTTTTTTTCAAATGGACGATTTTTATTGAGGTTTTTCAACAAATTTCTAATTCAAGTATGCTCTGCTGATATTTTTCTGAGAGTTCTGGTTCTATAGCAGGATTTTAATTGAAGATCTTTTTATATTCTTTGAGAAATCGAGGAGTTCCAGCCTCCTGGGAACATGTGAGATGTTTTATGATTTTTTTTCAAATGGACGATTTTTATTGAGGTTTTTCAACAAATTTCTAATTCAAGTATGCTCTGCTGATATTTTTCTGAGAGTTCTGGTTCTACAGCAGGATTTTAATTGAAGATATTTTTATATTCTTTAGAAATCGAGGAGTTCCAGCCTCCTTGGAACATGTGAGATGTTTTATGATTTTTTTTCAAATGGACGATTTCTATTGAGGTTTTTCAACAAATTTCTAATTCAAGTATGCTCTGCTGATATTTTTCTGAGAGTTCTGGTTCTACAGCAGGACTTTAATTAAATATAATTTTATATTCTTTAAGAAATCGAAGAGTTCTAGCCTCCTGGGAACATGTGAGATGTTTTATGATTTTTTTCAAATGAGGGATTTTATTGAGGTTTTTCAACAAATTTCTAATTCAAGTATGCTCTGCTGATATTTTTTGAGAGTTCTAGTTCTACAGCAGGATTTTAATTAAAGATGTTTTATATTCTTTGAGAAATCGAGGAGTTCCAGCCTCCTTGGAACATGTGAGATGTTTTATGATTTTTTTTTCAAATGGACGATTTCTATTGAGGTTTTTTACAAATTTCTAATTGAAGTATGCTCTGCTGATATTTTTCTGAGAGTTCTGGTTCTACAGCAGGATTTTAATTGAAGATATTTTTATATTCTTAAAGAAATCGAGGAGTTCTAGCTTCCTCGGAACATGTGAGATGTTTTATGATTTTTTTTTCAAATGAACGATTTTTATTGAGGTTTTTCAACAATATTTCTAATTCAAGTATGCTCTGCTGATATTTTTCTGAGAGTTCTGGTTCTACAGCAGGATTTTAATTGAAGATCTTTTTATATTCTTAAAGAAATCGAGGAGTTCCAGCTTCCTCGGAACATGTGAGATGTTTTATGATTTTTTTTCAAATGAACGATTTTTATTGAGGTTTTTCAACAATATTTCTAATTCAAGTATGCTCTGCTGATATTTTTCTGAGAGTTCTGGTTCTACAGCAGGATTTTAATTGAAGATATTTTTATATTCTTTGAGAAATCGAGGAGTTCTAGCCTCCTTGGATCATGTGAGATGTTTTATGATTTTTTTTCAAAGGAACGATTTTTATTGAGGATTTTCAACAAATTTCTAATTCAAGTATGCTCTGCTGATATTTTTAAGAGAGTTCTGGTCCCAAAGCTAGTTTTTTATTAAAGGTATTTTTATATTCTTGCAGAAATTTTGAAGCTTTTTCCGCTGAGTGTCATATCAAATTTTTTTATAAATATTTTTTGTATGAAAAAGATTGCATATAATATTTTTCAAAAATTTGGATAATATGGTATATAAGAAAATAAATTATATATTTTAGTGTTTTCTGCTTATAAATGCTTATTAAAAATAGTTGAACATGTGTTTAACTTCATGTTTTATTACTAGCGCAGTAATCAAAGTTAACATATTACCGTTAATAACATAATATATCTTATTTAATAGTACTAAGTGAGAGATAATATATTATATATTATATTAGTTCATTCGGTTCACAGATATTGTTATTTCGACAACACGTCTCAAATATTTTGTGGAATTGCGTTATTGCAACACACTCGTATTTCCAGACTGCTCTCATACTGGAGTCGATTTATTTTGTTACAGTTGTCTGCAATTTTCTCTTAGCGATGCCGATAAGCCAGCGTTTCACTAAATTAAATGAATAAAGCAACAAAATGTTACAGTATGTTAAACATGGGATTAATGTTACTTAGTTTATACTTAGTTAGTATATGGAAATTTTGCTTTCCTACTTACTGATTATTATTAGATTTAGATTAGATTATTCTGTAGTACAGTATATATATTGTGTAGTAATAGTAAGTACAAAATATATATATATATATATATATATATATATATATATATATATATATATATATATATATATATATATATATATATATATATATATATATATATATATATATATATATATATATATATATATATATAATCATAAATTCCAGTAATTTAATGTTAAGACACTCTCTTCCCAGCTTTCCGACTGGTATTCTGCCTCTGAGTAGTGTAACTTGACGCCTCATTTTGTTACCAGAACAAAGAAAATGAAAATTAATTAATTCCTTTCGAGTGGAAATCAATCCCCCAACCGTCGCGTTTACTATCAGGCTGCGTAATGACGACCCCATAATTGTGTCACAATAATCATTCGAGTAAAAGCTGTTTAGCTCATTCTATTATTATTAGCATGGAAAATTATCTATAGCTAACTGATACTGAACCATAACTTTATTTTACTAACAAGGTGGATGTAGGTTATTGAATAACGTGGGGATTGGGGTCTCGAGGAAAAGATCTTTGCGGCTTTCTTTTGTTTATGTATATATATATATATATATATATATATTTATATATATAACTGACGTCGTACTAATATTTCAAGTGAATAAATTTCAAAATTTCTTACAATGTTAGATTTAGAATACAGTTAAAATATATTACAATCTATATCTCGTAATGTATATTTTCGCTTTCCTGATTATCCCTCATTATCTTGTCATCATCAAACAAATTAGATTACTGCCTTAAAAATTAGATGTGCTTCTAAAACTTTTTTTTTATTTACTATTAACTTATTTTGAGTTGCGGTATAGAATTGTCCTCTTTAAAATTAATAGCCAATGTCCGAAACATAAAACTGTCTCACCATATAGTATAGAAGCTTTGAGTTTCGTAAGAGCTGTTCAAATATTCATGAAAGAGGGTGTTTCTTCCTGTATAAGGGACATCGTAGGACCCGACAACTAATGCATCCAATTTTTCCTCTAACATAAACAAATATCAATGGCTTTTTGTATTGAAATGTAATTCAATTTGATACATTTTGTATTTGAAATTAGCTTTAGAATGACATGAACGATAAAAAAAGAATATAGAAAAGTACGAGCCTCATAGGTAAATTAAATTTGTGAACTGTGTTACAAAACAAATGTAAATTTTGCTTATAATGTGTTTATTATAGGGAAAAGTATTTAACATTATTCTAGAATATTATAATCTTAAGCAATTAGAAATATTATTAGAAATATAATTAATATATTTACTTTAGCAGACAGATTTGTGCTGATCGTAATTTCTTAACTCATTTTTAAAACTAACTAACCGATTTAAGCAAACCAGAAATTCTATATAAATATATACAAGTATTACAAATTTATTGACTTATCATGTCTCTAAGGATGAAATGGACTCTAAACAACTTGTGACAAATTGCTAGTTGAGAAGTGGCAGGTGTTGGATTACAATATTGAAATTCCCCTGGTTATTGGATATAAGGAATACTGATCACTTCGGTGGTTTTATCGGAAAGAGTACACATGATTTTCGTAAGGTACTTTTCTCTTTCATTCTGCAGGGCAGGCAATAAGTCTTATGGTAAGACACTCTTTTCTTCACTTTTTGCCTTTAAGAATACGATATTTGCGTATTCAAACGCCAAACTTTATGTTTGTCTATGATTTTGTGTTTATGTATGATCTAAATCTATATTATTTGTGTCAGAAATATTCCTTAAACAAATTTAAAATTACAATACATAATAAATAATATTTTTTAAATTCGTGATTGAGGCTATCGTGGCGCAGCGGCACATTGTCTGGCTGTAAACGCGACTGTTGTGGGTACGATTCCAACTCGGGGAGGCTGAATTATTTTTATTCTCCTCGCTCTCAACAACAAGACAAAACGCGGCGCTTAGTTTCACCACTCAACACGCAATGTCTTAAAAAGGCGGAAAACGAGGAACGGAGAGTCTTAAGACTAGGTTCCCTCTGTCTACCCTGCTTTATGCGGGATACAGCGTGAAGCTAAAAAAGTTGATATATGTAGTTACATATATAGTTGTACCTACTGTACATTAATGAAAAAAACATCATATTTTCGCTCTAACTGCGTCATATACAACTAACAGAATTTTCCAATAACTTAATTATAAAATAGATTGGTCACGTCAACAAAATGAAATTAAAATGAAACAATTGTCAAAGCTGATAATTCAAATGAAAATCGTTGCAATTACTGGGCGCGCTATACTAGCTAAGTCCCGGGTTACCGCGGATTTGGAACACATCTGTGACACCCCAAAGGCTTATTAAAATACAACTTACCTGACATTATGAATTGTTTGAAGAAAAAATTATTTATTACAGAATTTTTAACCAAAAATTTATCTAGATTAATGTAATTTTAATTAATTTATTTCAAAATATTTTGCAATGTTTTTTACAATTTAAATAATTTTCTTTTTAGAAGCACTTAATGTGCAATTATTACATTGGTACTCATATATACATAATGTTATATATTTTAAATTTATATAAATATTGTAAAAAAAAAGACTAAATGAAAGAAATGCTTTGGATTTAAACAAAAAAAAATGAGACTCCAGTGTAACCTAATAAGTTAGTACATAATGTGTAAAGGATTATCGAGGATTTAGCAATGCCATCTGGCGGGCACTATTGGAACATTGAAAAGTGATACACACCATACACAGCACAAATACGACCGTACAAGCTTTGAAACCGTTAAGTTTACTAATCCTCAGACTGTTTCCGGCTTCTAATCAATCCTATAATTAAAGTTCTTACAGTGTTAGTACCGCAGATATAAATGGAATTGCAGGATATTTTTCCACCAGTACCGCATACTCATATGAAAGTTGCATGTTCAGCTTTATCTCCATAAATGATGCAGCCGCTACTTGATGAAGTACATTCATAAAACTTTCTTTGTGTGTAAAGTGGAACGTTTTAAACGACTGACGTTAAGGACAATTGTCTATATGCTACGTTCATAGTTTTAGATGAAAATAGGCTATCGTGGTGCGCATTTGTAAGGGAAGAGGAGTTCCATTAGGAGGAGAGTTTCACATAGCGTGCGGTCAAAGACTGGAAATTGTTGGTGAAATATGTAAATATATGAATTCTCATATGAAAAAAGTTTCCGTTTATGAGTTAAATTTTAACTTTAATTATTTTATGCGATTGAAACTTTTCACATAGTTTTTAAATATTTTGACATACTCTTTTTGCTTTGTGTTCTGTGTTAAAGTTTCTGATCTGACTGGTAGAAGTCAACATGTAAAGAGAAAAAAGTAAAAGTATATAACATACAAATATAGTGGGACATACAAATATGTATGTGTGAATGTAAGTTTTAATGTATTTATGTATGTATTGTATTTGTATATTATATGTAGTTATGATTTTATTTATATATTTATTTAAATTGAGTACATACGAGTTTTTTTATGCAATACTTTTTGCACCTTTCTGAGTTTTTTAGTTGTAGATGCCTTATAATAGATAATTGTACACTCACTGTAATATGTAGGTACCTATATTGTAACGTAAACTGTACCAGAAATAATAATTACTTAACTATCAATTTCATATGCCCTTATACATTAATTGCATATAATTTGTTATACTCTAGTCGAGATGTCCATAAATATTAATATATTATTAAAATAATATATTAATATATTATTTAAATAATATTAACAAACCACTAAAAAACACTATAAAATATGAAAAAACAATTTTCTTACCAGCCAGTTTAGTATATATCGGAATAAAATATAAAGAATTGTAATTTTATTCAAAAAAAATTACAATAATAAAATCTTTTTGTGGATTCATCATGATCTCGTGGTGCTATGACAATTTTCACCCACAGATGTAACATGAAATAAAGTTGTTTTATTTACTTATTGGAATGTAGAGGGTCGTGCGAGGGTGCATTAATGATCTATCGTATTTTACTTCATGCAAATACTTGTACATTTTGAAGTGATTTTATGAAGAGAATATTGAAATGATTATCTTGTCAAGTTACATAATATATGCAGTCAATTTCTTGTTTATTTTCAGCACATTTCATTTTCACTGTATTAATTACAATGTACCTAGTGTCAAGACACTCCTTTCTCTGCGCAATGAAACTCAACTGCGCACTAAATATTTTATATGCGTGGAAACTATAACTAACTTTTATATGCCTGCTATTGACCAATAGTTGGTTGTAAATTCCTAAATAATAACACAAGGTGCTGGATTCCGTCGCTTAACACGTAGTATTTGTATATTGATATTGTCCTTTTATATATAGTGCGATCCGAGTGAAATCACTCAATAAAAAATTGAATAAAATCGATTTACTGCAGCGAGAAGGTAGAGCAGCAGTTATACAAGCTCACCGTTAACGGTGGGCTATATAGGTAGGTATTTCATAACATGTATAAACTTGTCTTTATTAATCCTTTCCCCTTTGACCCTTGCAATATCCAGGGATTACAAAGGCCGTCTTTAAGCGTAACAATATTAATTACGCGATGCGCAATCCTGCATTCTAAGGGTAACCTTACAATGATAACATCTCTGAAGTACCATTTACGATAGGATATATCATATTAGTCTTATTTAAATTTTTTTCTAAATTTTAATTTGATAATAGGTGTGTAATTCTCATAATATGTTGACATGTATGGGACGTATATAATATGTATGGGACACAGTATGTTTTATGGGGTAAAACATTGTCCAAGTATATAATATAGACATCCTGTCATTCATATTTTCACATGTCAGTTTTCATGAAAATTTGTTCAACATTTTCATTTTGAAATAACTAAAGGAAATGAGATCTACTTATCTATAATATATGATCTAAAAATACATTATTATAATGAATAAATATTTCCATACAAATAAGAAATAGAAATATTATGTAATTAATTTTTATTTTTATTATAAATTATCATTTAAATAACTTCGACATCTATCATCATCATCAATATTATAAGAATAATTGAGCTTCGAGATTCGCTTTTAGTTTACGTGGTCACCAGAACTTCGAACTTAGTTCCTCCGTTTCCGTTGGAATTTTGCTTTGTACTCTCTTAGTGCTTCCCTATACTCCCCGAGGACCCTACATCGGCTGTGCGAGTCACTGTATCCGTTAGTAATAATCAGTTATCGTAGAATCTTATGTATAGGTATATAGATTTAGCAACTTACATGAACCATACCTACTTTATGATTAGCTACAAATAATAGAAATTTTACAATACCTAATCCTTATATATTTCTTGTTTTATGGAAATTATTATAAAATAAATAAGAATAAATTTCGTTAAATAGCTACGGGTATCGTTAGAACCGCAGTCCATAGATTCAATATATTAACATATAGCTGTACGCATTGCATGCATACATCATCATCCTTGGAATACATCATCTTCAGGTATCAGTCAATAGTCTTTTAAATAATTTGTAATTTGTAAAAGCTATTTATCAAAAATATTATTTTATCTTAATGTATATTATTTCACGCTGTACTCCTCATGGCAGGGAAGCAGAAGGCGCCCAGTGTTAACACACTCTGTTTCCCTCTTTCCACCCCTCACGCTGCACTTTACACTTTACATTGGTACCCGAATAAGCCCTTATTAAAATAATTAATTCCTCAAGTAGAAATCGAGCCCGCAACCTTTATAAAGCCATAAAGTAAATTTAATAAAATATATATATATATATATATATATATATATATATATATATATATATATATATATATATATATATATATATATATATATATATATATATATATATAATAAAAAAATATTATATTAATGATATTTTCTATTGCTTACTCTATTTTAAATCAATATTCAAATATCAAAACAATTTCAAACCAATTCATATTCTCTCTTTCGTAGTAAAAGTAATAGTAAAGCTTCGTATTTTATCCCGCATATAGCACCTTGCTATAACCAAAACACTGCACTTACAGCTTTCCGCCCAAATTCGCTTTATATCGCCAGAGTGAGAATATGAAACAAATGTGGAATATATTTCTCGAGTAGATAGATTTTCATCTTAAATATTGTATTTGCAGCCATATACTATCACCAATAGATAAAACATATAGTACCTACAGAAAAAATATATATATTCAAGAGGGAGAAACAGGGATTGGTCGCTAGTATATCATATTTACCCCACAGAGTGGTTCGTGCTGTGTCGGAGGTTTTTACATATTTGCCGGTGGTTTCAGAAGCCCATTAGGTGTAGAAACAAAATTTATAATGCAAATACGATTACAAGCCCGTCTCGAGTTGTGAGAGCTAATGCACTCTACGCCCACTATGAATTGCAAACTGCAAGAATTTGTTCCAATAGCTAAATAAGAATAAAACGTCTTGTTTATGTTTACGGAAAGATTAATATATATCAATATGTAAATAATTTAGAAAAAAAAATAGTGTCTTCTCTTTATGGACATAGTGCATTTGATATGTGTGATTTGATGTTAAAGCCATGATTTAAAACTTCGGCTTTGGTTAAATGATTTCAAAAAAAAAACACTGTATTAAACATTGCTACATTTGTATATTTTTTAAAATTGGTATTTATACCTGAGATAAGATATCCCTGCCAGTAATAATAGATTGTCCGGTGTAAGCAGCAAATATACTATGAAAACTAGTTTAACAGATATTTTCGATGGCCTTCTGCTTGACTGACTGACTACTATGTTTGTATTTTATTCATCATAGACAAAAGACATCTTTTGCCTTTCGAAAATTTTTGCATTCTGTACTAATTCCATGATTGTTGACAAACTTAAATTTGTGAATATATTTTAGTGTATACATTTTCTCTTATTTGATAGTTATGTTAGCTTAATAGTTCCGCGTGCTCATAAGAATAAAGGCCTGGATTGATGGACAGATAGATAGGCAGGCAGACGAATCTTATCTCTTATCGGCGCTGTGTTTTTCTCTTCTTGGGATATACAGCCCTAAAATACAAATAATATCGCTCGATACAGATCGTAATCTTATTATTTTAATCATTCTCCAACAACATTCGTATGAATATTGTTTGTAAATCTTCTGATACATTATGAATTTTGCGGTATCATCAAAACTCAATGGATAAAAACTCACAATGCTCTAATTTCAATGTTTTCGAGCCGTTTGTTCAGCGTACCGTGAATAGGCTCTGATCGGCAACAACGGTCGGTTGAATACAGCCACAGCCAAAGGTTTTTTTTCGAAAACATAATCCAAAATGTTTGCGTTTCCCTTTCTATTGTTTTTGCTTTTCGCAAAGAAATTGTTTGTGTTACGATACCGTTGTGTATATTATAATATTGTGTATATTATTGTGTATACGAGTATTACGCGTGCAGGTGAAACGTTAAGGGAAATTAAAATTAATTAGTTCGTTATTAGCTTACGTGGGATGGTTCATTTTATTATTTTCTTTGATACAAATTTATGATGCCATGGGTAAAATGAAAGCTAATGGTGAATAAATTGAATTAATTCTATAAGTTACGGTTAATTCTTCATTTAAATCGTATATATAATATGATAAATATTTATGTTTTAGAATTATAGCCGGCAGTGGAACGAATATTGCGGTTTCAAGCAATCTGCCTTTTACATAGAACTATTTATCAAGCAGTTAAATAAGAACCACTTGAAATATTAGTGAAGATTTTTAGGTAATTAATTGAAAGATGAATTGTGAGAGTTCAAATCTCATTGGTCAAATATTTTGTATATATGTATAGTACAAGAAACTCAGCTCATTTATTACTCATAATTTCCTTGGTACACTCAAAAACGAAAAAAAATATATATTGATCTAAACACTTGCTAAGTAAAAAACAATACAAAAAATACATATTATCATATGTAAAAATGCCAACATCTTTAATATATCTTTTGTTCAATACATATATTGTAATTATTAATTATTATACTTAATGCTAAAAATGAAATTTTGTGCTGTAAAAAATTAAATAGCAGACAAAGCCACGCTCTACGATAAATTTGAGACTACACTAAAGAGTGTATCTATATTACCATGTTAATAAATTAGATTATGGTAACTAGTTTGCAGGTAATAGGATAGGTTATTCCGAATGCAATTACAACGTAAATTTTCAGTACATTTCGGATTAAGCTGTAGCTACACACTTAATTACTTTTGGTATGAGAAATAGCTCACAACAATATTTTACAGTTGAATATTGTTATGAATGGTACCTTATTATACAGCCCGCTTTGGAAATAATAGGTACTTAAATATTCATAAAATTTACTTGTTACTTCCAAACGGAATAACATTATGTTTCTAGCTTAAATAATTGTACAACAGAAACATTATTTCGTAAACATTTGAAATTAAATATTGTCAAGTTGTCAATTTATGGCGAAATATTCAATAATCCAAACTTCTAAACATGACTAAGAGCTAAGCTAAGAAAATATAAAACAGCGACCAGCGTTAACAAACAAAAATATATTATAAAAATGAACACACATTCCAATATCTAAATTACGAACGAAATATGGTTTAAAACAGTCGTTCAACATAATACCTTTATTATACTCAAGCTGGAATTAGTTTGCTAAGGTGTTTCCTCCTTGCAATTAGCAACCGCAATCATTATGGGGTAATCCCTTTTTACATTTACAAGCATTTACACGGCCATGTAATTATTCTACGGTGCGCCTCGTAAATAAACGGGGATGAGCGTGGTATAAATCATTTGGTGTATCGCGCTTAATTCGCGCATAGAAGAACAAAGAAAATGGAAGTAAATATACAATATACATGGTTACATTACTGGAAAATTAGACTTCCTTCCTTATATCTCCTATACATATCTCGTATACCTGTTATATCTTTTATCCCTTTCAAGAATATATTTTTTTATGTAATTTCTGTAATATAATATAATAAATATATCACCTCGCTGACATTTGTGTTTATAAATAAAATATTAACGTATTATACCTTTAGAAATAAATTGTTAGCATAATGTTAGTCTCTGGAACAACATAATTGTACGGAAGTTAAATAAATATATTAAAATATTAATTATACTTAACGTGCTCCACAATGGCACGTCTATATAATAGTTAATAAACCTAGCCAAGGGCAATGTTGTGGACTTAAATTTTACAAAAAAATATTTATCTCCCATGTTAAATAAATTATTATATTTCTGAGATCAGAGCGTTCAAACAAAACTCCTCAGCTTTATAATATTAGTTTAGATAAATAATAGAACCACTTTCTTGATTTGATTCGATGAAATTTTGCATTGGGTACTAACCAATATGAAATATCACTGAATATGTGGAAAAGGGGGAGAACAATGTGATTTATTGCTGTACTATTTATATATGCAGTAAAATGAGCTGGATTTTTATCTTCACAAAGATAAAAAATATAACGAATGTTATAAAAGGAATACTGAAATATTATACTTTTTTTCCACATATAGCAGGGGGCAAGCAGAGAGAATCTAATTTCAAAACACTTTGTTTTCCGCTTTCCGAGTGAATTCGAGATGTTGCGTGTTACCGAATTTCAATGTTTATTTATCACCAAAAAAAGATTGAAAATAAATAAGTAGTCTGAGTGGGAATCGAACCCACAGTCACTAAAAACAGTAACACACTCTAAAATTTTTACAGGTTATTACAATTTTACTACTTTTATTATCTTTTTCATGAGGTAGGGTAAGCAAAAAACAACAATATTGTTATTTTATTTTCTTCGCTCTGGACAAAGCAAAGCACGCAATGCCTCGTAAGGCGGAAAGTGGGGAACGGAGTGTCTTAACACAAGGTTCTCTCTGCCTACCATGCTAAATGCGGGATATATATATATATATATATATATATATATATATATATATATATATATATATATATATATATATATATATATATATATATATATATGTTAGTTTGTAAATAAGAATCTTGTTTAAACTCAAACTTTCATTAGCAAATATATAAATCACCACATCCATAAAGATTAGTATAACAATGTAACACTACTGAATAATTTATGGTACATAAAATGAAGATAGCGTAGACGAAAGAACTATCTATATATTATCACGAACTATACAAACGTTCGCACACCTCCCCTAATGTTCAGTGAAGTGGGTAAAATCAATGCATTTCCCAAAAAGTGGCTCAATCAAAACCTTCTGAATACCTCTATTCGTCAATCGTGGGTATTCACAAAAGAAAATTGGTCAAGCGTTAGATGTCCACTAGGCTGAAACGATCTTTTGTTCGGGGTCCACAAAGATAGTGAGTAGTGCGCGATAATTTCATATGATTTGAAGTGCCTTCATGATTTTCTTTAAAGAGAAACAACCGATGTATGTATTGATTAGTCTTAATATGTAATTAGGTCTAGATAAAGTATAGTTATATTTAAAACATATTAAAAATCTGGATATCATATTTAAGTATAAGTTATAATATGTTTCAAGATGAGAGAAAATTTGTTTGTACGGCATAATTTGCAAAAAAATTTAATAAAGTTTATATTAATAAATATAAAACACTATTAAAAAGGATTAAGGAAATTCCGACAAGAGATTTAACAATGTTCTTCGATTTTATTAAATTATTATTTATAAATATAAAATGTGTGAAATTTCAACAACTTTTGATTATGTCGTTCCGAACGCCCACAAGTTGCAGATTTTGTTTAATTAATTACATATGACATATTTATACATTTATATTTTCCTGGTACATATTTTGTATAAAACCTTAACGGTAATCAATTTTTACTAAAACTTTTTCAATTATAAGTTAAATTCTATGAACAATTTTAAGCAATTTTATTTATATACACATGTGACGTGGCTATTATGAGACATTTGTTTTTAATAAACGAGATTCTCATGTTCGTGATCAGAATAACACCCTGCAACAAACTAAGACCGATATAGGACCAAATACCTACTCAAATCCACGTGTTCCTGTCAACCAAATATAGCTATGTCAACGCATCTTGAGCATTGTTGTAACGATTTTTGAAGCAGTGCTTTTTATATAGAAGTACTAACTGATAAAGTAATATATGATTACATTTACAGATATTGAGTCTATTATCGTGGTCACGCCGTCGTCTATAAAATGAAAGCAATTAAAATTATTTTAAATATTATATATAAATATAGACTGCACCTTGCATATAATAGTATCAGATAATAGAAAAATATTATTAAAAGGGTATATTCATAAAATAAAGTAAATATGATCAGTTTTAACTAATTATTAAGTTTCAAAAATAAACGGTCGCACTACAATCCAGTGCAAGGATATACTGACAGGGGATTTCATTAGATGCAGCTTAACCACCGTGAGCAAACATCGAGGAAGAAATTAGAGATATTTTCTTTCTTTCGACGGTTCGGATGGAATTTTGGAACTAAAGAAATATTACGCGACTTTTTTTTGAGGCACATATGAAAATTTTAGAATTTTTCGACGCTTAAACATACTTGTGCATACTAAATACATTTTAAGTATGTTTTATTTAATAATACTAGGTATATTTTTGGTTTTTGTTACTATTTTACAGTTGTACAATTGTATCAAAACACTGCGGTCTATTTATTTCAATTGTTTTGTTATTTACAAGCGACCTGCTTGCAGTTTTCGCCCACTTAATCGATGCTCTCGAATTTGGACTAATATACTATGCATATACTGTACTGATTATAATAAAACAAACTCTAAATTTTCAGTGAAGTTCACCATAATACAACAAGGAAAATTACATTGGAATCGGTGAAGACATTTCTGATATTAGCGTGTATAGACAAACAAACAAACAGACAAAACATTTAAAAATATTTTTTTGGGTGCAATTATAAATGCCCGCATTAATAGTTATTTTTTATTATATTTTTATTATTTTTTTTTGTCTTGTTAACAGAGGAACTTAAAATAATTCACTCCGCCGAGTGAAAATCGACCCCAAAATTGTTGCGTTTATAGTCGCTGTACTGTTGTGTCGCATCGCCTAAACTAAGTTGTTAGAATAGTATTTCATTAAAATTTCTATACTTTTTTTCTTTTGTGAGGAATAAAACTCAATTCACAACATTTATACAAAATTGCATGGACATAAAATAAATATATACGTATGTCTATTCTAATATAGTATTTGTCTTAATCGACATACATACTCTACATAATAATAAAATTAAAACTGTTATTTACTACTAAAAATGGACATTGATGACGATGTTTTTAGTAGTATATTCACACAAAAACACCATATTAGGAATTATAAAACGTAATACATTTCAATCCGCGTTCCCTTGACTTCACATTTTGACGTTCCACGTCAAAATGTTATAGACAACTCTATTTGTTTGTATAATAAACTATGACTAAAAATGAAAAATCGCTTGTGCATGGATCGAAACTTCACACATACGTTATAATATTATGAGAATCAAAACGAGAATCGATTTGACGGAAAACACTTACGTCCACCCCATCGGGCTAAGTGCTTGCATTTGTGTGATATACAACTTTGAGTAATGGCATGTGGCCTTAGAACAATAACTTTAGGTGGCGTAAAAGAGTAAAACCAATCTCGCGTGAGCTCACAAAGGAAAATTCAAACAATGGGGAGATTTGAAACATCACTGAAACAATCGGGCACAGTCACGGCTAGACGCCGAGATGGATGAAAAGTTTGCACGGAACCGATTGCGTTGTACCGTCGTATTATAATAGTAACAATTTCAAACGTTTTATCTTTGTTTAGATGACCCAATCCAATTAAGAATACATTTATGGTATAAACAGTGGCAAATCTTAACAAAACAAGGGTATATTGTTGGGAACGGCTGCCAAAGCGATCGCGACGGCTTGGCGCCCCCGTTCTCGAGCGAAACAATCATTGTGAGGGGAGGGAATGAAAGGAGGAAACGAATGCATAGAGCGCCTCTCATATTGTCTTACTGAATTTGCTGATGTCATTTATTAGCCACTAACATAAAACATTTTTATAGCAACAGATATGAGTCGATGCCCTGAAATAGTTGCCTCCTAGCTGTCTGACGAAATAACTACAGCTGATTTACTGTGTAGCATAAAAGTTGTATTGCTTGTAATTTTAATAGTATGTAATTGTGTTTAGTATTATATATGTATATATGTATGTATGTAATATTGGGAAATGTGTATCTATATAATGAGAATGGCTTAGGAGAAAACTAAAAATATTGTATTTAGTAACTGCAATTCAATATAATAATCTCCTTTTGCCATTGCTTGTACTTAATTATTGTATTTTTTATGTACATATTTACATATTAAGCCTATCTACAATATAAAAGGCCGCAACAACACAGTGTCTGACTGTAAGCGCGACGGTTGTAGATTCGATTCTCTCTTGGAGGAATGAAGTATTTTCATTATTTCGCTCTGGTAACAAGACACGCACTAAGTTTCGCTACCCAAAACCTTATGACTCGAAAATTGGGCGGAAGGCGGGTAGCGGGGTGTCTAATTAAAATTGTTGCACCTTGTATCCATGCAGCAAAGTGAAGCTATAATATATAAAATAAGAAAAACAAATGCCTGAATAAATAATAATAATCTTTATCTGCCTTAATATCTTCGAGTTCTATAGCAATATCTTTTAATTCAATTAGGAAGTATGTAAGGATGATTTTGAATAGAAACGGGAAAAGCGACGGGATTCCCGAACTGGGGAGAGATCGCGTGACGGGTGACAAGACGTGTACGGATAAGTAACGTCGGACTACTGTGTGCAGAGGATAAGTAAATTTGATACTTAAAAATATTAATAATTATTTATGTATTTTTATTTTTACAATATTTTTATTTTAATGTACTGTTCTGTTCTAGACTAAAAACTATCAACATAGTAGATAAATAATATATGTAAATCATTATCAATACTTTATACTTATAGTTTATACTGTATGCGTCATTATTAAGTTTCAAATCAAACAAGGATGAAAATTATGCATTTATAACAATTACTTAACAAAGCAACCCACAAATTCAATATATTACGTACATCGGGCTTTTACAATAGTCGACCTTAATTTCAAAGCAATAGTAAATATTATTGTATATATAATATATGGATGCCAATAGTAATTTGTGTTGCTTTGTAGATATTACGTTTGGAATAGATAACTTCATATTCAAACAATTAAAGGAGACTTAATTAAATTTCTATCAAAATATTAAATGTGTGAAGATATTTGTATTATATGTAATATGAGATTTAATATGTATATTATATTACCGAAAGAGTCTTTACTTATATAATAAAACCATATATTTTGTTTGTTTAAGTGCTGTTGTCTGTGGTACTATAAGTGGGATTTGCAAAATTAATTTTGTATACGATAGCCATATTCACGAGGAGAGCTATGGATTATGTAGCATTAAAGTTCTTGTTTAAATATTGATGTTTAAAAATATTTAAAATTCTAAGCTTATTTTTGATGAGAATGGAAGTAAACGGAAATAATATGGCAAATGTTATAGAGCAGTGTGCTTACCGGTGAATATTAGTTTTATATTAAAAGGATCATACAAAAATATTTTTCATTTATTGCATGTAGTTTGGCTTAGTTATGCCGTTAACTATGCTTTACCAGCCAGATTTATTTGAGATGCTGTTTATTCTTCACCACCGTGGCCTCTAACTCAATATTTGAACGCAAAAAAAAGGGACAAGTATCAAAACATATTAGTACATCTGCACATTTTTTACTTGACGCCTGACGCCCAACACGACAGTGCGTTTTCATTATATGCAGCTTAGTGGCTACGAGTAAATAAAGCAAGCATATTGCCAACTCGGCTCTATCTCACGAATTCTATCCGCCACGCGAGCACCGAGTATAATCCGCTTTTTACGATTCTAGTCGTCTACCGAGAATTTGAAATGAGAAAAATAACCTCAAAATTCTTTTGAGTGACTTGTGGCTTCGTGTTATGAATGAATGAATTTTATTTCGCAGCTGTTTTTATTAAAATGGGAAACTCCGAATAATGTAAACTAGATCCATTTATGGTAAATTGTATAAGCTAACAGTGTAATGGTGTTAGCGTTTTTGTAAGTTACTTATTCTTTTTTTTATATGTATTTTGTGGGTTTATACGAGATAACAAATAGTCCTAGAATATTATTCAAATTAACATAAAAGAAATTTTAAAAATGAATGCTTTCGATTAAAATCTTTGAATTTGATATATATCCTATCCTGAATGTCCTTATAAAATTGAACGAAAGAGAAGACTTGAACCTGCACCTCATAGATACCTTCCAAATAATTTTAGTATACATAATTTAAGTATTTATGTATATTATACCATATACAAATTCGATGTGAAATACATTTTTCGCAAAATAAAAATCTTATTCTTCGTAGTAATTTTTTTGCTACAATACTAATATTATATTACAAATATACAAAAACGAATACAAGTCGCAAGTAAAAATGAGAATTACAAATTTTGTACTACGCTTTCGACATTAAGGCCGCGGCCCTTGAACTTAACTGTAGGCAAAAAGTTTTTATTATTCAAAAGAAAATATTGCCCTCACTAACAAAGGGGTATTTGCTTTTAAATATCTTTCTTTGTCTCCAAAAATAATACTCTTTTTAGACGTATTGAATTACAGACTTTTCTTTCCAAGTAAACTATTTTATTTGACGAAAAATTTAATAGTCTCCTATTATAGAACATGTTCGTAACAATACTAACAAGTTGTTTGTTTAGAAGAAAAATAAAAAGATATATTATATTTTTACTTACTTTGACGCTATAACAATCCTCATTTATTTTTATTAATTGAAGCGCATCGGCGTCTGCAATACCAAAGAAAATATTTAAATTGTTGACAAAGTCTTAACGATGCTTACTTATGTACTTAAATACGTAAACTCACTATCGAGATTACGTATTTAAGTTTCTTCACTCAGTCACTTTTGCAATAGACAATACACTCGCGAATAGTCAGACTTGCACTTTCATTGACATTTAATTTCAGTTCATAGATATTGTAAAATATACCTGCTACAACTTGTCCATTACATAGAAGTTTGAACTATTAAAAATATGCCCCTTTCAGAACTACATAATTCCATTGACATGTTGACTGATTGAAACCAATATGTTTTCTATAACTGAATAACAAGTAATCACAAGCACATCGACACGTTAGGTCGCGTCAGCCATAGAAAGCATATACTGACATGTATCAATGCAAGTCAGCACGGCACTCCAAAAGCGTTTCACGCATCTCATTAGGACAATAGAAATCACTGAAAACTTACCAAGATAGGCTTGAATACTTTAGAAAGCTATATATATATATATATATATATATATATATATATATATATATATATATATATATATATATATATATATATATATATATATATATATATATATATATATATATATATATATATATATATATATATATATATATATATATATATATATATATATATATATATATATATATATATATTATATATATATATATATATATATATATATATATATATATATATATATATATATATATATATTTATATATATAAAGGGTAAATACATGCTGTATAATTTTCTAAGACAAATAATCTCATCGTACATTTGATTTGATTCAGTAGTTCTTGCAACAACAGGAACAAACATCCACCCATCCATACATCGTCAAAAAACTTCACATTTAATTAGTACGATAAACCTAATATTAGTACGAATGTGGTACGAGAAATATAACTAATTATAGTATATATAATAGCTTCACGCTTTATCCTAAGTAGTCAGAGAGGACAAAACTAAAATATAATACCGTAACGTAGCTAAATATAATAATATATATATATATATATATATATATATATATATATATATATATATATATATATATATATATATATATATATATATATATATATATATATATATATATATATATATATATAATAACTTAAATTTAAATTAATAAACAAAAGCTTGACGTTGCGTTATGCAAATAATATACCTATGACAAATGATTTAAAATCACAATATTACCATATATCGTTTTAAATAAAATATACAATAAAACAAATGGTAAATGTGACAGGAGTGAACGAACGTTGAGGGATGGCTTGATATTTCCTAGGGGATGCCACGTCGTTGCCCCGAAAGTGCGATGAAAAAACCTAAGCTTCAGAAAAAGATTTTATTCCATATCACCCGTCAGTGAGATAGAACCATATCCCAAGCAATTTCTAACATATATATTTTAATACTGTAAGTATTAAGGACTTTTCTAATAAATATTTGTCAGGCTTTACTATATTATTATTGTAATACGAAATAAATTTTGTACTGGTGATAACTGGTGACTGGTAATAACTGTTTATGTAAAAATAATAAAACAGCTAAATAACTTAACTACTGTGCCAAACTGTGCCAGAAGCGGATAATAGAATATCCCCGATAATACTAGTAATAATAGTCTCTTAGGCGATAATTATTAAGAGACAAATATTATAAAAAAATTGAAAGAGAGAACTGTTTTGCAAAATGAGAATATAAGAAAAAATAAAAAAGTATTAGCCATAAACTGAAATTGCTATGGTGTCATAAAGCTACACCATTATTGAGCATTAATAGGTTCTTATCTTACACAACGACATTTTCCTATTGCCATATGTGATAACAAAATGTAGATGTTTTTTTTAGACTTCATTCTTACTCATTTTGCTTGTTTCCGCATATAGCAGAGTAGACAGAGGGAACCCAGTAAGACACGTTGTTCTTTACTTTCTGTAAAAAGTATTTGAAAAATTACAAAAGAGAGATTTACATTATAATAATTATCTGTAATCTATTGAGATTTTAGAGTTTCTTTCATAAAATTCGCGATTAAGTTACACGATATTATGTAATATATCTTAAAATACAAATACTAATCCTAGAAATTACAAAAATGATTTTAATAAAGTATAAAAATATTATCTCTTATACGTGCGAGTGAATAAATCTACGACTACAATAAGCCGCTGCTATCAATCAAAAGGCATACTGCCACAAATGCTACTTTCAAAAACTTTGTTCAAAAGCAAGAATAGATAACGTGAAAGTTATTAAAAACTTACTTCATCAGCTTCTTTGTAGAGTTTAACCATAAAGTAGCAAATAAAGTCTTTTGTTGTACCACACAAGTTTGGAATCGAATCTAAGTTTTATCCGGACAATAATGGAAAGGATATCGATATGTCCTTGGAGACGGCAATTGCAAAAATGACAGCAGCAGAAATATTAAATATCTAGATTGGCTTATTATTATATTATTATTTATTTTTTCCACATTTTTAATTGAATATGGAAAAAAATACTTACTTCTCCCGTCGACGCCACAATGTCACGTTTACAGTGAGACGTGGTGACGACGGCCTCATAAAAAATTTAGCTGCTAACATTACATAACATTATCCCGGCTTATTGCCAGGGTCTGCTACCCGGCTTAATCGACTCCACTTTGTACGGCATCCTCTGTGGTAGGTCCATTGGCTCTCATGCCCTGCATCATGACGTCCAGCCATCGCTTCCTTGGGCGTCCCGGGGGTCTGACTCCAGGTACAGACATATCAAGGTATATTCTTCCGTCATAGTTCTTAGGCCGGCGCAAAACGTGGCCATACTATCTCAGACGACTCTCTTGGAGATTATCCGTATAGCTCAGTTCTAGCTTTCTAGTTTTGAATTAGTATTTATGTACCTTATATCTCTTTTTTCTGAAATGCCTACAATAAAGCACATAATATTATTGTAAATTATTATACTCACACGGAGGCAAAATTATATTTTCTCGAATATACGATACATTCATATAACCTTTTAATCATAAAAACATTTTATGGATAATTAAAACGTTTAAATGAACAATTCATAAAACTGAACGTTATATATATATATATATATATATATATATATATATATATATATATATATATATATATATATATATATATATATATATATATATATAAATTTTTATTCTATCTGTACAATGCTATCGGCTAGTGAGTCGTGAAGCGATACATTTTGTATCCAGCTTTCATCTTACGCGGTGACTGTAACAAATGATGAGGGACGCTGAGCTTTGTATTGGACTTGCCGGTAATGCTCTTACACCATATTTCGTTAGTCGTAACTGACACTATTGGCCAGTTCAGATTTTGTATTAGGAGATCGAAATGCAATATATTTATTCATAGTAGTATTCATTATTTATTCATATTTATATCATACACATTTTTTACATAGGTATGGTATTGATAGAGAGAGAGAGCATCTGAGCATCAAAGGAAAAATATTAAGTCCGAAGAAAGTTAATTATTATCTATATATTAATACGTGTACTTTGAGCCCCATTTAAAAAATATTGTATTGACGTAGTATGAAAATAAGAATACAATTTGGCATGTTAAAAAAATGCAAGAAGTCGATATTATTTTACAACAACAAATGCTTTAAAATAATAAATTAAATATGACACACATACAATATATAACACAATAAATGATATAAATATATTGACAAGATATACAATATATAGAGACAAGAGCCAACGGCTCTTTAACTTTAAATTAGGACTAAATTAGGATTAAATAGTTTATTAATGATTATTTGTGTTCTAAATAAACAGTAAATTAAGTGCAGTTAAAAAGTAGGGAGTAGATATACCTAAGAAAATAAATAAAATGGATTAACCTAAAAAATAATAAGAGGACCGTCGTGGCGCAGAGGCCACAGCCTCTGCTTTTAAGCGCTTTGTGAGTTCGATTCCCACTCGGAGAATGAAATATTTTCATTTTCTTCGCTCGAGCAACAAGGCACAAGCGCGGGGTTGAGTTCCGACAATCTTCGCGTAATGCGGTTCTTTGAGCCTACGGTTCCCTCTGCCTACCCTGCTATGTGCGGGATACAGCGTGTACGTAAAAAAATTCAAACAAGGACAAAAAGTAAGCTTAGTATATAAATCAGACGACTAAATCTTTATCTCTATCTTTTATTAGAATCTTGGGGTAGAGATATGGTACGTTTCGATACTTTACTTGCAGTAGGGCATTTTATGGAGTGAGTACCCCTCACGATTCAATTTAGATTTACCAATAAGATAAGTTCTTAAGTAGTATTGAGGATCAGCGAGAGTCTTCGAGAAACAAACGTGACTTAGTTAATTTGAATAAATTTGTTCCAATTTTTCTATTGGTAGTGGTAAAATTTTCTAATTTATTATAACTTATAACTTACTAAAAATTTTATTACTTAATATATAATTCGATAAATTCGCTTATACACAAGGGATTGGTTATCTAGAGCTAGTTATGGGTTGAAATTTTAACAACATTTTCGTTTCTTAGCCCTGGCAGCAACACAAAGCGAGGCGTTAAGTTCCTCCACTCAACATACAATGTCTCGAAAAATTAGATAAAAATGGGGAAAGGATGGAGTGGGGGAAGGAAGTGTCTTAGCACTGGGTTCCGTCGGACTACGCTACTATATACACGAAGCTAAAAAAAGACTTTTAATATAATAAAGTAGAATATAATAACAAGACTCTTAAATGACGTAACGGTTGCTAGATGTCTAAACAGACTGACAATTTTATATTCGAGTTGCAGCCTGTAACTTCATTTGTAATGCTGTGATACTGACTGTAATAATCTTTTTTTTTTGTTATTTTTGTTTAAGAAAAGCATTTATAATGTAAGTTTTTATTGTTATATTGTTTATATAATACCATTAATTTTTTATTCAAATCGTAAGCCTAAAAGGGGCGAATGCCAACATGGGGTTATATTTTTTTCTTTTTTTCTGTTTGATCAATACTTTGTTTCAAAATTAATGTCACAGTCGCTTATTCACTTTCTACTTACAATACTGATGACGTTATTTTAATTAGTCTAACTATTCAACCAGCTTTTCAAATATAGTAACTTACTAACCTGACTCGGGATTTCATTACGCTGGCGTCTTAACGAATCTGCATTATTTGTCATTGTAATACTAACCCTCTTATATTTATTTAACCCAAAATTAAATTGCTTTTAGTGAAAATAACAAGAATTTTAAATCTTTAATTTATGTACTTAAGATTTTTCTTTAATATTTAATTAAATTTTCTGAAAGCTTTTAAGCAAAATATCTTATTACTTTAGCCAGAAAATATAATTTAATTATTTTTATCATACTTTACTTAGGTGCCGTTGCTAGTGTAAGTAAGAACAAACTCCTTGGCCCCAAATTGATGTCTACCGAAAGGCCGCGACACGACTTTAGACGATTTAGACTGTTTCATCATCTATCAGATCGTTAGCCTAGGACAGGACATATCTAATTAAATTAAAATATTGTGACATATTTTATATTGTGTATATATTGTGGTTCAAATAATAACCTTTTTTTTAATTCAATAGTACGGCGTAATTTGCGACTATTGCGTGTATAACGACAGAATTCAACATCGCTCATTGTCTTACACACATTAAATGTAGTAAATATTAAAATTTTCATTAATTAAAACAAAATTAATTATAATTAAAATAATAATTAAAGAAATAGCCGCTTACAATATCACCAAAAAAAATATGAAATTTTTTATCTCTATTATATCAGCGTGTAGATAGAAATAAAAAAACGATGCAATACCGTCACCGTCAGTTTTCGACCGTTCTATTACCGTAACGACATGATATTGTGTTTACCCAAAAATCTTTATAGCGAACGCGGCCGTTTCACCCCCGACCTAATCAGCCGACGCTCCTTTGGTGGCAGTTAGTTCTTACACGACGAAGGTTAGAGACAAAATTGCCTTTAACAAATAACACTATCATTAAGGGACATTATGAGAAGTTTATTATTGCTACAGACATACAAATATGTATGATAGAGTCAATAAATATATACGTATTTCTAAGTTTTTTCAAAAGCTGCCTCATTGTTTTAACGGATAAACCAGTATGTTTTAAATGTAATCAATCTATTAATTATAAGCTGGATGTGTAGCCACAACTATTTTATTTATTAAGAAGCGTAAAACTTAACTCTATAAAAACTAGAGATCGGTCAAATGTGAGTCGCACTCGCGTACTGAGGGTTCTGTACCAATGTCATGACTGTAACTATGAAAATTAGTTTATTGAACTTATAAACGTGTGCACTAATTTTGTATAAAATAAACGATATATATAAATTTGTTATAGATTTTTTCTGTTACAAACCTATAAATGAAAAATTTTAGGACATTTTCTTATATTTTGAATTGTAAGTCACTTCTCGCCAAATTTCCAGGCCAGCATAGTAGGGTTTGATTACGCGACGAAAACTATGCAATATGCTAGCATAAATTTAATAATCGAAATAACAAAATATAAATCTATCATTTGATTTCCTTGGTTCAAAATCAAGTTTCAATCAAGTTTGATTTTTTTATGGTCTACGCAAAATGGTCTTTACAGACGGACATACATTCAACAAAGTGATTCTATAAAATATTATTTACATTATTTTGAGGTATGGAAAGAAATAAAATATTACTTTCCTATTGTGACAAATTCAGTTTCAGTGAAAAACATTCTAATAGAATATTTAATAGAAAAAATATATATTTGACTAGTATGTCAAAATGGATAACTTCTATCCTATATAATAATATATAAATGAAAAATCTGTTTAATTTTAAATAATCACTGCTATATTTTTCAAATGTTCGTAAAGAAATAAAATTGTTATTACAAGTAGTAAGAATGAGTATTTCATATGTTAATTTTTCGTTTAAAACTCTATTCATGCTTGCTAAAGAACTAGAAAATCCCGTTTCTTTGAAAAAATTTTGAAATTTTGATACTATGACAAAATTTTGTGACAATAAGACGATTTAGAAAAGTGTACAATATTTTAATAAAAAAAACCTAAAATTTTATTCAATAAGAACGGTAGAATCATCTTTTATTTCAAATAATCATGTTTACTCATAACAAGAATATCGAATAAAAAGTAAATCAATAATATACTTACAGAAGAAAATTCCCTTCCACTTTAAAATAAAACAGCGTCGCAATTTATAATACCGTACGAAATGATGTAAAAAGCTCGTGAAATTGTCGAAAAAGGGATGCTAAGTGTCGATTCGAGTACAAGAGCGATCGGAGAAATTTGTCCCGCACCAACAATTTCGTCACGCATTTCACGAACAAATGTTGCTTTAAGACGCGGCTTAACTTATTCTTTGCACGTTTTGTTGAAGGTTAAATTCGTTCCCGACATCCATATATCGACTTTTATTCCACTCCTACAGGTGTAACGTGTTAATGGTTTGTGTGCGATGCAAACAGCCTTAAGCAATCTAATGTGCGTACTGCGTAGCGCTTAATATATACCTATTACTATTTTTCCACACCAAAATGTATTAGATATGCCATTTCAGTTAATTTCAAATTAATTTATGTAAATATAGGATATTTTTTGTGAAATAATAATAGGTTACTTATAAATCGAATCACAGTAAGCCTACTGAGCAACTAACTATTATTTATCTGCTTACGACTCACCTATATGGCCACCATAGCAAGTGCAACCCATATGCTTCGAAGGAGTAAAATGCTTATACCCTAATGCAGGATACCCTGTCACTAGTTCATCACAATATAATATATATTTAATTTTAATGTGTATATATATGAATATGATTTTTTTGGTTATATATAAAAGTGTATAAAAATAAATGGATACTTTATTCGCTTTGTTAAAAAAGTTGCTCTGAAAACAGTGTACTAATTAAAGATATACATAGCCGAATGCCGGGTCCATAAAATAAGTAAAAGTAAATATTATATGAAATTAAGCACTCTTATTCACTGTCCCGTTATTGTTTGTATTAATCATAAAGATATCTCTGTTTGCTTTACTTCCTTCCAAATGAGAAAGACAAAGCGATATGGTACGAATGGTGTATTTACAATCATACATATGTATGTACATATTATTATGTAAGTAAAATATGTTAATGGTATAAACATTTGATATATCAGTTTAAGAAATATTATGATTTTGTGTATTCAATTTTATTTATTAAATTAATTATTGTTGTTAATTGTGTGTTAGGTTTTCTTACCTCAAAAAAAATTACCTAAAAAAAGCCTAAAAATTTTTTTTGGGTCAGTTGTCCGTCTGTATATATGCCTGCCCTTCAAATTCTTTTTTATTAACACATGAATGTATCATATTAGTTAGTATTAACAATGCCTTGAAGCCAAAAAAATATAACTGTTTGCTTATTCTCACAAGACTGGCCTAAAATCATGAAATAGGTACATAACCTTCAATACGCCAGTCCGACTCGCAATCGTAGTAAAAATTTTATTTATTTATATAAAGGTGATAATTTTTACATATACAATTCAGTGGCATACCGTTCCATCGACCAGCTTCCGCCCACTTAAAGATGTGCGTGTTTGTTCTCTACTCGCACGTCAGACAGCCATAAATAAAGAACTGAACTGAATTGATATTGCGTGTTGGGTGTCGCAACCAAATCCCTACAGTGATTTATAAGACAGGAATAAAGTCTTGTTTTTTTAAAATATAGTCTGGTATCTCTATATATAGTATACAACTTGTATACTATGACATATAATATACAATTATTTATAATACTATTTCATACATCTTAGCTCTGTAAATATATAAAATAGATCTACATTTCTTGATGCCAACACTAAGATCTTGAGTGACGAAATCCAACGTCGCAAACAAACGACGCAAACGTATATGTGGTCAACACTACAAGCCCATAGTTTAGAACTGAAGGTAACTGCAGTATTTATTTAGTTAAATTCATATAGTACATGCCACTTCTGTACGCTTATATAGTCCATAATATGCGTGCACAATTATACTATCATTGTTATAAAAGGGATAATTACAGGAAATCATCGTAATTAGTTAGCATATTTACTTTTAGTACGCACGAAAATAGAAAATTGTAACGTGTATAATAGAGTTTAGAATTTTCTCTCGTCTATATCTTCTATATATTTTTTTTATTTTCATAATTTAATTTTTTGTCGAAATTATTAATAATAGTAGTAAAGCAACATATGAAATACAAAAACTATTAATAACTAATAATAACTTTTTTACCTAAAACTAATAATAATTTTTTGTCGAAATTATTAATAATAGTAGAAGGTTTTTCTTTAAGACTCAATTTGTGAATATTTGTGAAACAACATCATCGACGTTTTATAAAATAATTGTTAAACTTTTCATATAATTTTTGTACAACAATTATTTATGAGATCACTTATTAATATGACTATTTAAATTTAAACATCTGCGGATTCATTTAAGATTAATTGTAAGTTATTATTGTTCCAAGAAGGATTTTAAAAATAAAATAAAGTTTTAGTTTTAAACTATACAAAAGATATTAACGCAATTTTCACTAATAAAATGATTGATTACAGTGGACGGTCTAAAAGCTTTTTTATATTCACTTGATTCTGTCCCCCATTGAGCAAGGTAAACAGAGATATCCTAGTGGTAAAACACTCCGTTCTGCGTTTTCGCCTTTCGACACAATGCGTGTTGAGTGACAGAACTCAACACCGGTTTGTCTTATGACCAGAGCGAGGAAAAAGAAAATAATAAATTCTTCCCAAGTAAGACGCAAGCCACAATCATCGCGTTTACAGACACAGTTCCACTGAGCTACGACGGTTAAAGTTACATCTGTATTATTTATACAAATGATGTATAAAGATAACAGCAATGCAAACTGTGAATCGTTCGTAACTCGATTGAGTTCGATTTCGAACAGGTGATGTACACAAAAATTAACGTTTAAAGTAAAAAGCAACATATGAAATACAAAAACTATTAATAACTAATAATAACTTTTTTACCTAAAACTAATAATAACTATTTTACTTAAAAAGTTACCAATAAAATTTAATAATACCCGAAACGGCAACCACGTGGAAAGATTCGAATAAGCGGCAATTACCTCCATTGACGGCGCACTAAAGGGACATAAAGCGAATAGCAGCTTTAGTTGCACTTTCATTATTCTCTCCCTCGTCCATTGGTCTTATTGAATCGGACGATAAGGTGCCTTAGTAATTTCCTGCCATTTACGATCATTACTCTTGGCCGTGATCATCTAACAGCGGTCAGTAAATGTGTTGACAAAAAAGTGGGCAGCCAATTCAACTTGAGCTGGCCCAGAAGAATATTTTCAGACAATTGTCACATGAAAATTGAGGCTCACGGAAGTAATTTCGTTAGTTCAGGTTGTTGCTTTTTTTTGTTTTATATTATCATACTTTAATATGGTATTATAAAAAGTATCTATATTTGAAGCAATTTTTCTCTTACGTTTTATTTTTATCGTCAATTATAAGAAATGCAGCGTTGAGTTCCACCGGTCTATTTGTATGCAAGATAAAGCGTAAAGCTAATAAAAATACATGATTTTTATGTACACAAAAATCTATATAAATACATTTTAGAATATATCTTGGTCCCTTTTTGATTATTGTAGCATCCTAAATCTATAATATAGATACAGTATAATTAATACTTAATTTAAAAAAAATCATAAAAGAATAGAGCACAGCACATTAACAAAAAAAGGTTACATAACACGATAGGCATACTGAAAAAGCAATTACCGATGGCATTATTTAAAACTCACTCGTGTCATATTAAATTTGATATCTAAAATTAGAAGTAAGTGAGTACAAAGAGAGCAGTATTAACGAGCGTACAAGATCGATTAGAGGTCCAATTACACAATTTCTGGCTATCTCTAATTGTGGCGAACGGTATATTCTGCGTGACAGTGTGTTATTTCCCCTGAGGGCACCAAAGATATTGCACAATCGAAGATTCACAAAAATGAGCTGGAAGCGTCATTCCAGAATAAATTTACATATATTTGTAACATTTATACTTTTAGAAGCTCCCGTTTATATGTTGAAACGTGTTAAAATAAAACAAATGGAGCGTTATAGTTCAGGTTGGTTTAAATAAACTAACAACACTGTGGATATTAAAAATTTCAACAATTTCCGAAGTATTTTTACAATTTCATGATATAAATTGAAAGACACTTTTAAAACATAAGCGTATTAGCTTAATATTTTGGGAAGCTATTTTGGGTGTTAATTTATATACACATATTATGTATATATATATACCTTTGTATGATACAAACATTAACATTCTTTTAGAAAGTCCAACAACAAAATTGCATTCGTGTCGCTTCCTCAATTAATTTACTTCTCTGCGCCATATATTAGTCACGCCTATGGTATTCTGGTCTAAAATTATTTACTCAAACGGCACTCGCCCTCTATTGTTTTCTGATACACTGCATGTAATAATCAAAGAATAATAAATTTTCATTCATTTTATATGATACAAAAGCTTTTAATTTTTTTATTCTATTTTCAAATTTTGCGAAGGCTTTCATAGTTAGCACATTAATATTTTCAGCGTTACGCTCCTTTCATTTGAACTTTTAACGATTGTAAGTATATTTATTGTCTCATTAGGGTTCCGTATATCAAAAAGAAAAAAAAATCTTTGTTGTCCGTCTGTCTGTGTATCTTTTCGTTAATCAAGATCATTTTCCTCAAAATCGCGTCCGTAATATCCAGCTGAAATTAATATCAAATATCCAAGTCTATGGTCTCCCTGGAGACAAGGTCTATTGATGAACCAGCCACTAAAACTATTACGGATGTCACTTTCTCTAGACCAGTTTACTACACTTCATCTTAGCAGCCCATAAACAATGACCTTAAATATTAGTAATATTTTTTTATTTCCTTCTCAAGTGTATCGATACTTACAATTTATCTTATTTTGTCGTTACGTATCTCTTGGTCATTTGCTGGTTTTAACGTATTTTTTGGTTGAACGCATCTCGCTTGGCTCTGTAATCCTTTTGTCGCCGGGACGTAATTTGTGATTACAAACAGAAATCCCCCTTTGAAGTGCTGTACAGTAATAGCCGCAGAATCCACTTCACTTCTTTATAGTTAATGAGTGCTTTATTTTTAACTTATTGCCATTTAAAATAATATATGAGGTCATCACAGTGCAATGAGACTGTGTCTCGTAGTAAATAAGATGATTGTGGGTTCGTTCCCCACTAGTGTCCGTTGTTGGTTTCTTTTGCTTGGCGTTAATTTTCGTTTATTAACGGGTATTTTTATTATTTAGCTTTTAGTTTATTCTTGGATACTGTTGAATGTAGGCCACAATATTCTCGGACTACCTATTTTGTATAAATATTGTAATAGCTCTTACAACATACAATATAATATAAAACAGAAATTTAAATTCTATATTACTTGATCAACCCCTATATATACTCGTATAGCATTTATATGAGACCAGCTCTAAAATATGAACTACCATACAAAAATCTCATATGATCTTACCTTTAATATCAATAGGCACTGTAAATAACTGATTTTATTTTTTTTTGTTTCCTCTGTTAGGTATACAAGTTAATATGAGCAGGCAAGAATTTTGAGTTGAGGAATTATACGTTCCAAAATCACTTTACGGAAATTATCCAATAGTACAGAATTTACGTCCTTTTAATATTTGAAGAATTCTCTCATTAATGAAGAGTTGTGTTTCCTGTTGTCAGCAGCTTATAAATATTGTCATAGATGATGACTGGTTTTTTTTTAAATATAAAACACCTATAAAATGTGAAAGTTTATCCAGCATTCCGCCATCAAAGTCTGATATTGGGACAATGGTTCCACCTCAGGAGTACCCTCTTTCAAATAACAAAAGAATAACTCTACTCTTTTCACATTTGTGGACATAAAACAAATATTGAATGATATACATAAAAAAATATACATGTGGAACATGCCACATCTTCCTTTTTGGATTTCGGTTAATAACGGGCTAATAAAGGATCACTTATACTGTCGTATTCTGAGATATTTTGTGAAAAATTATTGGTATTTATTAAGACTGATAAACTATTTACAAATTACAGCCCATTTTTTAAACAATGACATATAGATTTCAGATCAGATCTCGGTTAGTTTAGCTAGACATGATCGGCTGACTTTTTTAATACTTTTTATTGGAAAAAATACAAAGAAACTGCATATATCGGAAGAAGAAATTGCATATACCAGACCCTTGAAATGTAAGATCGTTTACAACTTCGTGCGACATTATCGATGGCAGTGTAACTCCTTTGTATGGTTAAATTATAAATTTTATTTTTAATATTGATACACTATCGTTAATCATAGATGATTAACAAAATTATATATATATATATATATATATATATATATATATATATATATATATATATATATATATATATATATATATATATATATATATATATATAGCAGTAGCAGGAAAGATAAGGAGATCCTAGTTGACTGTCTCGTGTTTAGCCGCGGATTTCAAGGACGTACTCTCTATTTTATATAAAAGAAACTATAATAATATACCTACACTCTTATATTCAATACGAATAAAACTAATTTGAAACAAATTGTTTACCCATATCTTAACTTGTCCTAATACAACGTGAGCGTCGACATTGCATTTTGTTTTTTCTATTGTTCGTAGGGCAGTCGCGTGGCGTGGTGATTTATTGGCTAGCCCGCTCTACCGTTTTGTATGCCAAGCAAACATTGTGGATTTTCATTTAATTATTTCAACCCCCTGTAATAATGAAATCATAACATTCTTACTCGTAACGCGTGCTTTTTATTTATGTACCATTATGCTTACTTTGCTTTGTTTTAAAATTGTATTTGGACAACAGTGTAGGTGCAGTGTATGGAAATTAGCACACTGTTTAGACGGCTCAAAGGGGAAGGGTTGATTAAAAAAATGGTCAAGTGCGTGTTTCACTCGCTCATTGAGGGTTCTGTGACAATTTCATAGTTGTATATCAACTTATAATAGTTAACTTAGATTTGCGAGCGCGTGCACTTATTTTGTAAAAAATGAACTAACTGCAACTATAAATTTATAGTTTTTCAAATTAGTTTAGAGTTTTTATTTTATATAGATATGTAACCTATATTTTTTATTATGACAAAACTCATATAAGAAGACAGACAACATAAAGGTAAAATTTCCTTTATCTGTAATAACGTTTTGCCAAATTTCATAATTCGAGGTCAATGGGAAGTACCCTATAGGTTTTGAATACACGGCGAATTTCATATGAAGTCCGGCAAAACGAAGCTCAAAAGCTCGTATCTTTTGATTGCGTTGACTTAGAACTTTGTTGTTTTTTCACAAAATGGACATGGATATTTGAACAGACAGACGGACAAAGTGATAGTTTACAGAGTCACTTTTTTCCTAAGGTACGGAACCCTGAAAATTGAATGGTACTTTAAAGCACTTTAATAACGAATATATAATACTTTTAACTCAAAATATATAAAAGTGTAAAGTGTAAATCTGTAACGTCGTAATTATCAGTAGGCAAATCCATTAGGGTGACCATAAAGTGTATTTGACGATCTGATATATTTTTGTCTAAATCTAGAGGTAATTTAAAAAAAATTTACCATTTAGTGTATTATGAGCTACAAAAATTTCTTGGCAATGTGTACTAAGAAAGTTCAACATACATACTATACATATTTAAATAAATATTTCTTGATAAAATATTTTACATACTACAGAAATGTTTGTTTATATATAATATATTTTATACTATAGTGCTCTATAATATACAAAATACAATAACTAAAAATCAAATAATTACTTTCAAGCTATATCCCGCTGATGGAAACTAGTGTTAAGACACTGCGTTCCCCACTCTCCGCCCAATTTACGTGACATTGCGTGTTGAGTTAGAGACATTTCCACCAGTGGGAATCGAACTTACGACCGTCGCGTTTACAGTCAGACGCTGCGCTACGACAGCCCCTTTACATATACATCATCATTTTTATAAAGTAATTAAAGAAAAAATTCTGAAATATTATAGTCGGTGCCTAGATAAAATACGCATTACACACATAATATTTGAAATATTTTCATTTTCTCCGCCACCCTATACCCAACCTCTTAATAATTGGGTGGTAACGGTAGAACTTTTCAACCAGAAAAAATGTGTAGCTGCATTTTATTTACATTGAGTACAGTCGTGAAAATGCATTTTTTGGATTATACATTTGTATATCTATATATTCTACACAGTTTTCAACTTCGTAAACTTAGCTATAAGCTTGAATCTTTTATCTTTCAACGCGTAAATTCTTGGATTCTATGGGATCGCAATAAATAGTTGAAATCCTGAACTTCGACCACTGACAGAGACAAGCTCGATAGGAGAAAGTCTTAGCTTACTTTGCCTTTACACACTATTCAGTTAGATAAAAACTTATTTATATATTGGATATTTAACATATAAAACCGTTAACCGTTAGTAAAAATAAATATTAAAGAAATGAAAATTGTATATTAATTGTCAGTAATAAATGTCCCCGTAATTGAGTCCTTACTGAGCTTAAATACATTTTTTGAAATATCGTCATCGAATATAAGTACTGAAATAAAGTTTTATTGTGTTTTCCACCTTCGTTAAGTATATAACTTAACATTCAAGAATTTCGTTGCTTTTATGTAATAATTATAAAAATCGTTCATATTTATTGGTGGTACAACGTAAAACTGCTTTAAATGCGCATCAACTTACAAACCTCCTTATTGAACAGGGGTGCGACTGCATCCTGCACTTTAAGCCCTCAGACACCCATGTAGCGTCATATAAGACCCAGATAACGCGATCACTGTTGCCAATGCTTTATATATAGGTAGGAAGAACATTACACAGACACGATACTCACATCATCGTCAAGGGAACGATGGCGAAGTCGCGGTGGCGTGTCCAGCTGTTAGGAACTGCTAGGCTGCTTAAGAATAATCGAATTGTCTGCAGTTACGTCTTTAGGTCGCGGCTGGTTTGCTTGATCTCCCGCCCAGCCCGCTCGACGGTGCTCTTGCCACCGACGAAACCTCTCAACAGGCCATGCAGTGCTTGCAATTTATTAGGGACAGAGTACTACCTTCCCAACCTGGTGTTACTAAAAATACCAGTGGGTTAACAGCATTAACCTCAAAACTGAAAAAAAAACTACTTAAAAAGGTTGGAAAGTCAAGCTGGGAATATAATATAAATTTATAATGATTTTTTCTTTGATATGATTCTGTAACAATTAGGTTTTGATTACACTGTAAATTTCATATAAAACGTGGCATCAACTTAGCGTAAACAGCCACGTTATATGGTAACTGCGTTGACTTAGAAATTTGATTTCCTCTCTTCACATCACTTCTGTGTTCATGAACACTTATAATACAGTTAATTGGTTTATTGTATTCTCTAATATATTAATTGTACGCCAATATAATTGAACATAAATAGGCTTCAATCAAATTTGCGCTCATTGCTAAAAATATTTAATTACAATTACGCCACCCGACCGCACGCAAATAAATCTTGTTTGTACGGTTTCACTATTCCGTCCAAATTACATATAATTCACTTTTCTATGATTATCCAATAACAATAACTGCATATTGTATTAATATTGAATGGCACTATAAATTATATAAAAAAAATCGTAACACAATTATTGACAAAATCGCACTGTTTTTGAAAGTACAAGCGAACGAGTCACAGGTTAAAAATCTATTTAATGGAATATATATATATATATATATATATATATATATATATATATATATATATATATATATATATATATATATATATATATATATATATATATATATATATATATATATATAAAAGTACTCTGTTTCTATTGGATGAAACCTGAAACTTGGCATGTACTCGCGTTTTTGGGAAGTGTAAAGGAAGTTAATCCTCCTTTAACTAAGAGAGGATTTCCCGAAGGTACCATCTTATCACATTGCTATGATAAATATAAGATTTAATTTAATATTTATTAATGTTAAGTAAGTTAAGATCAATACCGTTATAGAGCAAAATCCAATATATGTATAATCGTAAACAAAACATAAAATTTTAAATTATTAACAATCTTCTTGTTACTGAAATATTAAAATACAAATAAATGTTTAAACATTCAACATCCAAATATTGTATCTATTAAGAATATACGAAAGGAAATACATTGTTTGTTAGGTAGTAGCCGACATCGTTTTACCCGTGTCAAGACGTCACTAGGGCTAAATAGTTGGTTGAAATGTTCAATAAGAGAGTAGGGACCCTGAGGAATTCATTAATTGTTTGTAACTCGTACTATTTATTTGTTTTTTTCATTTACTGAAATAAATATATATATATAAATACGTATGAAGAAAATAACTTTCAATATAGAATATTTATTTTAGTTTTAGAGACAAGAGACTGTCGTATGTACTCGTATGATTAGTTTCGTTAGATGAAAAAATATTCATAAAAAAAATTATAATAAAAATCTCATTTTTATTATTTATTTGAGCAGAGGCACAGTGTCTGCCTGTAAACGCGACGGTTTGTGGGTTCGATTCCCAATCAGGGAGAATGAATTGAATTCTTGATAATTCAATTATTATTAATGAATTGAATTCAATTATTAATAATGAATTAACTTGCTCAACTGGACTAAAAATATTTTAGTAAGGAAAAATATGTTAAACCATGTTATGGAAATTGGACAGTCAGTGAAAGACCTATTATGATAAATGATTTTAGCTGCATTTATTAATAAAAAGAAAACTAAACTACTAAGTACTGTATTCTTTTTATAAATCAATAAATCCCTTAGTCAAGCTAGAAAAATTCAATCAGTGAAGTAATTGCTCTGTCTTCTGTCAGTACTTTATCTATCTAGTTTACGGCTAGCTCTTTATACTGTTACCAGATTAACGAATCTTGTTTCAGAAATTATAATTGTCTTATTAGGTGACTTGTACATAGGAAACGATTTCAATTTCCATTTTTGTTGAATATTTTTTCATTTATTCTTTAGTCGAAAAATTCTATTTCATATGACATTATACTTAATGTGTTTGCAAGAATAAGATCTCTAAGCATTTTAGTTACAATTAATTGTATATATATCAATAAGTCTATACTTAAGTACCAAAAAAAAAAACTTTGTAGCGACCAAGAATCCAGTGGAACATGCCAGATCTATCCAATTAGGCAGCTGCACTTCGACGTGAGATGGTAGCCGCCTACTCCTCAAACAAAAACACATCACGCTAAACACCAACTGACAGGTGACACATTTCTACATTTTTCAACTTGTCCTTTCGTAAATAGTCCTTCACTTTGTTATAATATATTCTTTTCCAAAGATATTTGAGTCTTGAATCATTTGAGATGGCAAACTAATATGAATTTTATTGTAATATATTTAGAAGTAAATTCCGCGTGTACTACTGTTGCTATTTATAATTAACAAAACACAATCGAATTTAATGAGAACAGACAGTCACCCTGTGATATTTTAGAACGAACTAATGTTGCTGTAGCTGCTTTTGGTTAACCAGCAAATTAGCACGTGTTTGAATTACTTGATTGAAACTGAACGTGTAGCTATTTTTTTTTAAATTATAATTAAAGTACATGTCCGTAAAGGTAATATATAAAACCATTCAGTTTTTTTTTACAAGTGCTAACTTGGTCTCTATAGTACTAGACTCGTAGTATATAATATTTTTTTCTTTATATAAAAGTAGCTTTTTTAGTAAGGATTAGTAGGTACGAGTATTCTGATAGTTTGTTATATTATAAATTTCCTTCTATTTTAGCCCATTTTAGTTGTAGTAATTTACCTACTATATAAACGTTAACCGAATTAAAATATGCTTGAACATATGCATAGAAAACTTTTCTTGCATATATATGTTCAAGCATATTTTAATTCAATCAAAACAAAATATTTACAAAAAAAAAAATTAAGCTTTAATTTTATTTTAAAAAAATTTAAAAATTAGCAGGGTAAAAAGAAGGAACCTAGTGTTAGGGCACTCCAATTTCCGCCCAATTTTGAGACATTGCGTGTTGAGCGGTGGAACTCAACGCCGCGCTTTGTCTTGTTGCTACAGCGAGAATTAGAGGAATTTAAATAATTTATTCCGCTCGACCGGGAATCGAACCCACATTCAGACGCTATGCCGCTGCGCCACGACGACTAGTATTTACAAAATAAATCGAAAAAGATATTCAATGGCGTGCAAATGATTAACTCATTTCCTGCAAGCGTACTTAAATTCCCTAGATGGGTTACATCCTGCGTCTGCGTTTGCAAAATAATTGAGCCATTCATAAGGCTTGTGATATCAAGGCAGGCTAGGGTCTCATAGCGCCGCAATGACTAATAAGAAGTTAATCCGCAAATAAAAGTGGAATTGAAACAGAATTGGTACGCCTTTGCGCCGTGTGGGTAGGCTAATGTCGATTTGTCATTGTCCGCGTCACTGAACTCGTCAGAAATAGATTAAGCGCTCTCTCCATCTAATGGTGTCTCATTTGTATAGCTTTAAGAGAAAAATTACTCTCAAACTCACAGATAGAATCTTGTCGATGAGTTCTGTTTGACTCCATTTGAATGTACCTGGTAACGGTTTGTCTAACATTCTCAATTTAAGTGGCGCTCATCGTAAATTGTTAAAAGTTGTTGTTGCCTTTGTTTGCCTGAAAAAAATTGCTCTGCTCTCGACATATTCTTTATTTTTTTCGTTTCGTTCTACTTTCGATGGTTTAATGTTCAGTAAATTCATTTTGTATTGTTTTTAAACTTTTATTCCTTCTCGTTAATCGAGTTTTCTCCACAGACGTTCAGTTTAGTTAGCTTTATTTAGCGCAACTTTTAAAACTTTTCTGTGTACATATTGTATTTTAAAACAAGTTCTGTTGCAATTAAATAAAAGCAAAGTATATTTTATACAAACTATCTACGATTATAAAAGATTAGATGTAAAATTATCACATTTAATATATAATATGACTAAAGGAATCAAAATTACGTATTCACTGAGCGTAGAATTTTAATTTAAAGAAAGAAATTAAAAAACCGCACTGGGATGAAGCTGTAAGAATATCTCTCACACTAGATGAGCACAAGCCAGACGAAAGCGTAAAATTTAGGTACAGAAAATTTTGTTCAAACTAAGTTGATTCTATTATTCTCGGATTTTCCACTATTGTGGAAACTTTATGTGATATTTCGTCTTCATTTTTTACTTAACGCCTTTTTCACAAGCGAATAGTTTAAGTTGCCGACTAAATGAATTAAGTAAATCTTGAAAAAGAGAATTTCAGTTTCAACATATAAAATTCAGTCACTATATATATATATATATATATCCTAGAATAGCAAAGCACGTGTAATATCATTGTCAACATTATAAGCAATATTTTTATAAATTTTTTGACACCACCCTTGCGCAGTGGTACAGCATCTGACTGTAAATTTGATAGTTGTAGGTACGGTTTTCACTCGGGGGAATGAGTTGTTTCCATTTTCTCATGGTGCATTCACTGCTTTGATCTACGTGCGGTATACAGCGTGAAACTAAAAAATAATAATAACATATTAATATATTCAAAATTAACATCGACGCAAGCACTTGCAACGCAATCGAAATACCATACTTCTTGATATATCTATTCACACAATCTAGATCTTTCTGTATTCCATGAAATTAAAACCATCAAAGGTAACTATGTCGTTTACAGTGTATAGCCGCCATAACACTTCGCCTTTTCCACGACACCTTTTTACTTGGGCATTAAACGTTTGCTAACCTCAAAGGAATGGCCAACAATTTACTTAGAATGTTGCAGGCCATATTCAATAGTGTTGTGCTACTGCGATAGCTAAACTGTTGGTTAAGCTCAAGCTTTGTAAACGAAAAACAAAGGAGAAAGACGTTCCTAGAGTACCTACCAACTCTAGTTGAATATTCTCAAGTAAATTTATCCTGCATGATATTATCTTGAATTAAGTAATTTATGTTTTAATTTTTAATATTGTCGCTTTTTATATTGTTTATTTACTACTGGGAGATTTGGTATAAGAACTGAACTGAACGTTGGTATTCAGCAGTGGTTGGTGCTAGGCTGAAATAAAAAAAAATATCTGAATATTTAAGTTTTATACATAAATCGTAAACAACAATGGAATATCTTTTTGCATCTTTTAGTACAACTTGATTAACACTAACTTGCTTCTTTTGCCTCCTTCGTTTATTTTTATTTTTATATAAAAGCCACTATTCCTTTACACAGATAAAAATCATGTATATAAAATACTATTTCTTAGTAAATAAATTACATAATTTAAAGTAATATACACAACAGATAAAGTCAAATTAAAATATTGATTTATTCCTTTAATAATCTAGACTTTTAATTCAGCTAACATTATTTTCAGAGCCAACTGTGAAAGTTCTAACTGTCGACAGTGGGTTCGATGTCCTCAGAGGGGAATTCATTATTATTAGTTTTATACTATAATATAAAGTTAATTAAAACGAATATATTAATATATCAATATATACAATGATTTTATTATATAATAAATATAATAACAACGTAGTACACTAAAACACATTTTCGGATGCAAGTTTAAGTGAAACTTGTTCCTAACAGCACCGTGAACTTTATCTGGGAGAATAATACTTTGCTCTTTGTAAAGTGCTAGGCGTTTGCACCTGAAAATAGTTCGTAGACGCTCCAACACTATTTATAACGGAACTTAAACATAAATAAATACCAAAAGAGGATTCTGTTAATTAAAAGTTTCTTTACAGCTATAATGTGAAATTTAAATAGTTCTAAAAATTATAGAAATTACAATACAAACAAATACAATTTAGATCTATAGGTACATAACGTTATATAATAGGTACATGTATGCTATTGCGATGATTAAAGTATATATATATATATATATATATATATATATATATATATATATATATATATATATATATATATAATTTTAAGCAAAAGTCAGGCTGAAATCAAATAATATGTGGATATTTTTTATCTCTTTGTAGTCCTTGATAGGCCTAGTTTTGTAGAACTTTTCCTAATCTTAACTTTTTACATTACTAATGCTCATTCTACAAATATCTGTAGCAATTACGAACAAATCTAGGCAGGATAAAGTGTCTAATTGCAATATATCTATATATACCTATATATAAGGCAAACCTGACTGACTGACTGCCTTGATCAACTCTTGATCAACGCACAGCCGAAACTACTGTAACTAGAAAGAAAATGTTTCATAATGTAAGGGAGCACACTAACAACGGAGTTTTAAAAATTAGCTCCTAAGTGAGTAAAAAGGGGTGTAAATTTCATAATCATTTCAACATAGAAGTATGAATATAGGTATATAAGTTACATTTACATTTGGTTACATTACAATTAAAAACGATTTGTGTATATGAAAAGGACAAATTCTCCGCTAAAGGAGAAAAAACGAGGGTTAAAATTTGTATAGAAAATTGCTAATTTCTGGACTTAAAATTATTTTTTCTTGTTTTGTTTTAAACGTTATCATTGTTTTTGAAATCCAGTTTATTAACCAAACCATTTATATAAATGTTTCGTACGGAACCCTCCACAAACTATATTAATTATAATCCACGTCATTAATTTGCTTGAAAAATCTCTCTAATCATGTAATTAAATTTTAGAATGAGTGTAGTCATTAGTGCTGTAGTGTAATATTTTTTCACCCCTTAATTCTTTATGTGAAGTTAATTCAACGTTAATTATAACTCCTACTTAAAATACAAAAGATGCTTTATAAAGTTGACCTGTAATCTTAAAATTATTTACAAGTACGACATTTATATGTCTAGTCTCAATGATACTTAAAAATAACTAAAAAATACTTTTTTTAAGTATGAAAAGCAAATAACTAAAAATGTTCGCTAAAATTTAAATCGAATTCCATATTATCGCATCTCTCGCTCTTCAACATTTCATAATACATTACTAAAATATTATTTTTTTAAAATTGACTATGGAAAAGCATAAATAAATTATATAAATAGTTACAACGATGAATCTCTAGTAGTGCACCTCAGAGGGGCCTCATTAAATGCGTTAAACAAGTAATGGCTTACAATTTTACACAGGAAAATTTTTTTTTCATGTCATCTCATAAATATAATTTTTACACTGCTCCTATACATTTGGAATTCGTAAGATTTTAATGTATTATAAATAAATACATATATTGCCGTTATCTGAATATGCTTATGTATTTTGGAAATTCGTATTTATAATATTTATGTTGTGATATATTGAATGAATATTACAAGCACAATAGAAGACTCGAGAGTATTATTGTCATACGTAATGCCAGTACCACAAGCACAGCCGTACACCCTTTGTTTAAACATTTCAGGAAACTTTAAGCCCTCAGTAACTATGATAGCGATCGTAGTAAATACCTAGAGATTTTAGTTTATAAAACTTTTAATATATGTATAATGTATATATCTAAAGTTATAACCAGAATATTTTTCATGGTTTTACAATTTCAACAATTCACAATGATACCCTTCCTATTTTTAAAGTAAAAATGAATCACCGAAGAATCAAGTTATTATTACGAGTTTGACATGGCTTAGTGGTCAGAGCACTTCGACGATATCCATAAGGCTTAAGAGGTTCAAATCCCGCTGTGTTATACTTTGTATAATTTTTCTATCCTTAGTTTTTATTAACACTTTAAAAATAATAAAATTAATATAAATATTTTCATTTGTATACTGCTGAAAACGATACTTATTAATATCGAGCAGGTAATATTTATCGTAATATGGAAAATATTTTTATTATAATTGCATATTTCGACAGATGCACGACGCAATTAACGTAATGTAATATATTAATTACGAACATACGTCGAAGGCTTGTAACAGTTGGTGAACGCGGTGTTTGATCATTATAATATTGATAATTCCATTTATTGTCGTTACAGTTTTTCATCGTCATAATTCAATGACGTTCTCCTCACTTTGTTGAAACCTTCTTTTTTTTTCTTTTTTTCGCTTGGTAGGGTAGGCATGGAGAGCATAGTGTTTAGACACTCTGTTTCCAGCTTTCTGTTCGATTTTTGAGATATGCGTGTTATATGGCGGAACTCAACGTGGCGTTTTGTTATCAGGGTGAGGAATTATAAATAACCAAATGTCATTGGTGTCCGCTTAGTCGTGCCTTTTACATGTCTAATGATGACTAAGCATACGTCAATTACACAATTGTATAAAACTACTTTATCTTAGCTGTAATGTCCACTGGTAGGTTTGCACAGAAAATGCGATATGCGTTCGAAACATATCAATTTTATACATTTGGTGTAAATATTCGCTATCCGCACATATTATTCTATACACACACAATAAGTGAGTACCAAGAAAATATCTCTAATACTAAGTAAAACTAAAGAAATTGGAAAGAACACTTTTTCCCTAGGGGAAATCTAAAGGTCTATTAGATGTATGTATGTATGACGTATGTACTCGTACTTATATCATAATTCAATTTATTTTTAATATTACTATTATGTATGATCAGTTTTATTTTATATGAAACAATATAGATATCACAATATATAATAATAATAAATATTTATAAAGATGATAAATATAAGACAGTAAAATTGTTTAAGAAACTACCTAAAGTTTGGTTGGAAAAATGGTGAATTTCCCAGTTGTGTCAAGAAGTATGAATAGTGATAGCTATTCTTTGTGCTAGTATATTAAACTTTAAAACAAAATGCACAGATACATAAACATGTATACGTATGGATATGTATGGTTGCCGGTAAAGCCCCCGCAGCGAAGACGTGTGACATTGGCTGCTTGTCTCCACAGTAGCTCCTGCAGTTTTCTTTATTTCCCCGCAGTCGTTTGTCATTTCTTACACTGCCTTCTCACATAAATACAAACACTCGAGGCGGAAGCTGTGAAATTTAGGAATTCCTTTGTGTCGGCCCGTCGGCACCCATTTTGCTTTTATGCCTTTAGATCTACAAATTTTAAGATTTATTCTTTGAATAAATTTTGCGGTAGGCGCTTGTCAGATTTGAAATTCAATTGATTTCGAGGTCGACACATTGCTGACGAGTTTCTTTTTTCTTTTTATTCAGATTTTTTTTTTCATTTTTTGTCTATGGAACTCCTTTGACTATCCCTGATTTCTATTTACCATGGCGACCCTTCTAAATTCACTTTTCTCGCTATAATAATTTAATTTGTGTGTTCCGAAACGTTGAAATGTTTTTTAAATTTGCTTCAAGTAGGCTTCCCTTTGTAATATGAGTAATGATATAACTATTAACAAAGCAAATTCATTTTATGCTTTACATTGTACTTAAAATTTAAAATTTTTAAAGACAAATTAGTTATAATTGCCTACTATAACAATTAATTTATTATCCCGGAAATAAAATGCCATTGATTTCTTTGAAATATCAATTTTGACAAGTTTGTTTTATTTATCAAGAATTTACCATAAAATCAGTTAGCACGAATGTATGCAAAAAAGTGGCCGAAAAATAGTTCGAACTACACATAATTGGCTATAGAAATAGTTTATGGTGATTATAAAACACTTAGGTCACGACTGTAGTGGCCAAAACTATATACTGTCTCGCCTAATATTTTTGTCTTAGTTAGTTTTTAATGGAATGCTAATAAGCGCGTCTTGTAGTTCTATATTATACTCGTATTTTCTTAATATTTAAGTTAATACTATTGTCTCAATTATATATATATATATATATATATATATATATATATATATATATATATATATATATATATATATATATATATATATATATATATATATATATATATATACTTATTAATTTTTATATTACATTTTATATTGTTCATATAATTTTTTAATATATTGTTTATTTTTAGGGTTCCGTATCTCAAAAGCAAAGAAATGAAACCCTTATAGGGTCACTTTGTAATCTGACCATCTGTCTATCCATCTATCCGTCGGACTGTCTATCCGTCTGTCAAAACCAGTTTCACAAAATCACGTGGAAGAATTAAGCTGAAATCAATCAACCATCAATCAGAAAAAGCATAGAAAAAAATCAACCTTCGAAGACAATGCAATTAAAATATATTAGCGTTAATGTTCTTTTTTTTTTGCATTTTGTATGAAAGTCACCGAGTCATCATCTTAACCTAAGGGTACATCTCGGTGACATAGAGTTATGAAATTTGGCAATAAATTAGAACTTATAGTAGTTGGATTACAGACAAAGGAAACAATCCGAAAAATGGAAATGTATTGATATATCCTAGAAAAGAATTATTACAAACTTATACTGTAGTTCATTTCATACAAAAAAACTGCATACGACCGCAAATTTAATTTTGTCAATTTTTATAAGTATAGTAGTGTTCTCCTCAGCGGAATCCCTACAATCATGAAATAGTTACGGAACCTCCGGTGCGCGATTACTACTCGAATTTGACCGACGTTTTTTATTTAAAATATGTATGTATAATAAAGAATAAAAATAACCATAATTGGGTTGATTCTTTATGTGCATTTTTTTAGTAACATACATACATATAAAAGGCTTTTTATATACATCGTGATAAATCTTATGATCAAAGAAATATAAGACAATAAACTTTTTAGTTCCGCATCTTCTATAGTTTACATGGCAACTTTATTATAAAAAAAGCTTATAATATATTACTGTTTGTAGCGTTATGCTTGATGTTATATTAGAAATTTACTAGCAGCGTCATACCTGACAAGGCCACGATGGCGCAGTGTAACAACATCTTATAGTAGACGCGACGATTGTGAGTTCGCTCGTAGGTAGGTATCAAATATTTAAATTTTTCTGCTTAAGAAAGACAAATCGTAGTGTTGAATTTCTCATATTCTACAAGCGATGTCTCGAAGTTTCAGAAAGCGGAAAAAAAAGTGTCTTGTCAATAAGTTATCTCTGCTATAGGTATACTAGATAAAACGCTTAAATTTGTTATATTTATACACCTAATGCATTTTATAAATTTACTTTTTTTATAATGTAAATTACAATGGTAAATTAGAAAGTAACTAAGGTACCGATTTATAATATAGGTAAAAACATTAGTAGTAAGTTACTTTAATCAGCCTTTAATTAGTCACGTGGGACCAATAACGAGTTAGCTCATTTAATCACTCAACTTTATTTTAGAAATTTCACCTAAACTTCTATTTTATAATTATATTATAAACTTTACAAGTAAAAAACTCAATAATAAGTAAAGCCACTTAAAGTGAAGCATAGCAAAGCTTTGAAGGGACAACGAGTTGAGCAGAGAATACTTAGTTAAACAAAATGTCTTGATTATGACTCTGTCCTGACAGAGTACTGAATCCGATTGAGACTCATCTAAGAGTTGAAATTGCTACTTCTGCCACAGCACAATTTTAATTACTGGTTTAGATTTAGTTAAATTTTATTATTTTCTAGAAAGATTCGAATAACATAAATAAGTGGGGTTCATTTCTTATGCAAAACTAAACCTAATGACTAAACCTAAGTCCTAAGGCACTTTATATATATCTAACTGTGTAATTACTTAAGCAGGACTTGCTGGAGGCTTATAGCAGAGTGTTTTATTTATTTAATTTTTTAAATTGAATGCTACTACGAATATATGTTCACATTTATATAATAAACATATTGTATATTTTATTTTATGTATGTCAGTTAAACTTACGAACGCAATCATATATTTTGTTACAACTATTTTAACATAAATACAGCACAAATCGTAGCCCATCCAAAGCGGAAAGGGGAGACATAATTCAATCAGAGAAGGCAATTCTGTCTTTTGTGTACAAACCGCTCCCGGAAGCTGGTACCCGACGATTGATCAAACTCTTTATACAAATCTATATCTTTTACTTTGTCTTATTTTATCTTAATCAATAATGAGGGTATCTGAAGTATACAAGTATACTATAATATGCTTTTAACGTAATTAGCAAGATCCTATGTGAGAAATACAACGGAGATTTTCTTCTTGTTACTTGATAAAATAAAAACATTGTGTATTTCGTATCAGTTGTTTTATATGTTCTGTAAAAAAGACAATTGTGTTAATAATCCTTTATTTTAAATTGTATGTATCGGCAGTTTTTTTTTTTTTTTTATCTAAAACAAATGTCACTATAACCCACTGACATGAAATGATGATGTCATCATGGCATAGTGGGTTGGAACTGTAAAAGTTGTGGGTTCGATTCCCACTCGGGGGAATGAATTATTATCAGCTTGCCTCTCTGATAAGTGGGTCGTTATCACACAACAATGTTTCAAATTCAGGTGGAACGCGCGCGGAATAAGTGAATGAAATAAATATTTACGAGATATATCAAGTAAAAGTTATCTAACATGTCATTATTACCAGAAGCAAAACTAGAAAGTTATTTTGAAGGTTATTTTAAGATTGAGAGGAAGCCAAGAAACTTTGCTAAAAGTTTTCAAGTTCACCGTACGTCCTTACCTGTTAGAAAATTCATCGTTCTCAAAACTCGTCAATGTCTCATCAAACAAATGTAATTAGTCGAAAAACAAACGTTGGCGACTTAGTGAATACTTGAGTTCCCATCGTCTTGTTAGGGAAACGGTAATTCCTTAGTTCCTTCGTTTTATTTTTAATTAATTTTGACAAATTACCCTACCTACTCAGTTTCTTTTTCGCTTTCGTTACGTTTAATTAAATACTGAAGTGACACTCACCTAACAGCGTGTCCGACAAAAGAGGCCTCCTTGCCGTTCTGTGTTTTGTGTTTATTAATTATTTTCAAGTAGTGCAATAGAAATTTAAATGAGACCTATTTTCTCTTTGGTCTAGAACATTTAATGGCTAATGGGTCAAGTGGTCTCGGGATAGTTTTCCATTACATTCAAGAATACGCCAAGGAAAATCTTGGTTTTTACCTTTTTTAAATGCCATTTACAAAGTTATGTCTTCTCCGTCGGTATATATACAGTGTATAGAATAATATATAACTTTTTTATTTGTTAAAAATGTTTTATATTTGTATAATAATAATATGATTTTAGTCACATATGCCCTTGCAAAATACCAACATCGATCATCTCATTTTCCCCTACATAAACAAAACTAAACGCAATTTTCGTGTTCGAGTCAATAGCTTAGAATAATAAGTGATAGTGAGTAATATTCAAGAACTGTATATAATAGCCCCCTTTTTGTTACCATTGGTCTGTTTCTCATCTGTATTTCAATTTTATTCGGCTAACGTTTTGTTACTTACGAGTTCATGGTTGAAATTGGAGCATTGCTTAGTTTTGCCGCAGCTTAGCGGAGTTGGACATATTCCAGATTGTATTATTGGTCAGAAAATTTATTACCCTGTAAACTTTGACTTCCTCAAAATGATTTGACTTGAACTTACTCGTAATTTATAAGTCGAACGTTCTTTGAAATTGTTATCGTTTAAAATAATAGAATTTTGTTCACGGCTGTAACATTACACCCAACATGTGGCATATATTTTTATAATAATGTTAAATGTTTTTGTTTTATATTTGCTTTCAAATTTTTATTAAGAATTATACAATTAAATTGTTCAAGACGTATATTCTTTGTTCTAGTGATACGGGGAATGATGGGGGGGGGGGAGTTGGGGGAGGGGGTGATGGAAGAGTGGGGTCTACTGTACAGGCAATGTTGTACGTAAAAGAAGACTCCAACAATCTACATTGTAAAGATGTGTACAAAATGAATAAATGATTTTCGATTTAATTATTGTATTTAATCAATCTTCTCGTCGGATCGACTAGCCTCTATGGGTCAATTGACAATTATTTACAAGCAAGGATGTTTAACGCTAGCTACTGAACTCACTAGGGTAACAGATAATCTATCAAATAAAAAATTATATTAGACACGCAACAGTATGGTTCACCTAATCAGAGCATTTATATTTAGTTTCTTATTTTTTTTTTTCATAGCTTCAGCTTTCATCTCGCATAACAGGGTAATGGTATAGAAAAAGTTTGGTGGGTCATGGTTACTCAATTAATGAATATTTTGTCAAGAATACTTCCTAGAGTTTCTATTAACAATAAATGAAAACTGAAAATTAAAAGAAATTTAAAAAATATTATGGCATTTTCTTTACCAACTTGCATTTTTAAATTTTCAAATTGATAAATAATTAAATCTACAAGCAAACACATTGTAACTAAATGTTACATCAAAACCACTCGAGGATCACCCACTGATAACTAATGTTATAATCGATACACATATAAACAAATACATATTATTTTAACAGAATAGGAAGTCGGTCGTCATTAAAATTATTCAGGGTTATTTGGGAAGATTCAATTGGTTGAATAATAAATAGACTGTTAAACACATTATCCTCTTTTGCAATGTGCTTCGTCTTCTTTTTGTGCCTCTTCAATCCTGAAGGTTAGTCGCTAGCTTCCTTAAGTCCGCTCTGTCCACAGATTTCATGCCGGTCCATTCATGATTTTACTCAGCCATGACTTTTTCTTTTTATATTTTTAGTTCGTTTCGTACACAAAGAGCGGATACGCCACGCAAATTTAAGTTTGTCAACTTTTATAAGTTCTTCTTTCCATTGGCCTCAAACATGAGTCCTCGATGCGCGAGTCCAATTCGTATTCTACCGGTATTTTCATATATTATATTATATAATTTGTTATTTTGCAAATTTAACTTACTTTTGTTCACAATTTAATTTAGTTTTGGTATTAGAAAATCTGATTATTCTGTGTCAGTTGGACAGTGCCTGATTTTGACAAAGTGTAGACACTGTTGTGGTGGGTTCAATCCCCATATGGGGAATGAATTAAATATTTTCATTGGCACAACGCGACGAAGTAGAAATTAAGAGACTTGATACTAGGTTCTTTCTGCTAAGCCTGCTTTTTCCAGGATAAAGCGTAAAATTTTTTTTCTTTCTTCTCGCTTTTTTGGTGAACGGAGTGCCAAACGCTGTGGACCTCTTCACCACGTCCACTGTCACTAACCTCTTACTTCCTCCGGGGGGTCCTCATGTATTTTACGTGACTTTCCTCCATTATCTTTGAAACTGTGTTTTCGAAGGTCAACCTCTTTTACGTGAAGTTGTATATTTAATATTCTTAAGACAGAATCTGAAAAAAATGTTATTTAATATAATAATACGTCCATATGTACACATAAAAAATATATAAAACGTATATTATTCCGATGTAAACGGTGGTTACGCCACAATATATGGGAGGCAATCCTGGGAATCTACTTTTACTGCTAGCTGGAAAACTTCACGTGCCATTAATTTTTTCTGTTTGCATTTTTTAGCATACGCTACCCTCAAGACGGGAGTTAGATCGGCATAACGATTGTTGTTGTAAGGGAGCAGTTTCCTTGCGACACTGTTTAAGTGAATTGATTTACAAGATTGTTTTATATTTGTTGGTTTAAATTTACTTTCCTCGTTTCTGTTAATTTATTGTAGGCATGGTTTATTTCTTCAATATCTAAATTTGTCAAATGAATGAAATTTTAGCAGTCAAAGTAGATATGTAAAATAAAAATTTATTTGTTAAATTGATAAAATATTTAAACGTATCAAAATATTTAAAATACGCCATCGTAGCGCTGTAAAAAGTCCCTTACTGTACACACAGTTTAATTTGCAAGTTCTATATATATTATATGTCAGTGGCAAGGCAAGTCCACGTACGATGTTAAGTTATGCCATACTACACGCAATCATATTCTTACTTTATATACCGGGAAGGCAGCGAATATCTAGTGTCAAGCACTATATTTCTCCGATTTGTGCACAAGTTTTAGCTTCACTTTGTCTTATTACAAAAATAACTCATTTCCTCGAATAGGAATCGAACCCACACCCATCATGGTTTCAGTCCAAAACTGTTCCACTCTATTTTCGAGATCAAAAACTATAATAAGCTTTATACAATATAAAATATCAAAAACCACGCTCAAATTCTTTTCTCGTCTAGAATCAATTTTGCTTTTTGTTTAAAAATATACATTGTATTATATGTTTTTATGAACGACCTCAAAGAAAATACTTTAAAAGTCAGATCTGTATTTAGAATACTTTGTTCTCGAGGGTAATAAAAGTTCCCTTGGGATAGGGTTTGTACCGCCGCTGTTGAACGAAAGCGAATATGACGACTCAGTACAGCATGTGAGTAAACATATATAAAATGACATGTGACATATATAAAATTGTAGATATAGATATATAGGTTTATTACATGTAGAAAGGGAAGACTCTGAAAAGATAGCTAAAAGTTACTGCGTATTGTGTTTCGTTTTAACTATTAATATTAATTCAAGCTTGATCGAACTCGCTACCTTTGCGGTATCGTAGCTTACTTAAATACATGTGAATAACGCATTCTGATTCATAGTTTACTTAAATACATGTGAATAACGATATTTTGAACAATAAAGAATTTTCGCGTTGGTAGATACCTCGTGAATTCCATATAGGCTTTAGTGACAATGTATAATAATTTAACTTCTCAGGAAACTTGTGAAGGTCAATCCAAATTTATTTTATTAATAAGAAAGTGGTTCTGTTTATTACAACCTCACGTTGTCGTGTATTACAGTAGTGATTTGGATAAGGAAAGAATAAAACAACTACCTTTAGAAGATATATTCTAAAGTAACAATCAATTGAACTAGTTCTTAATTAAATTTATTTACTTTAATCATGGTTTATAAACTTAAATGTCACTATTTATATAAATTGATAATCACATACTGTTCTATACAGTGTTGCTAGTATTAGCTAAAGTTCTGAAATAAAAAACGCGAACACTAAGAATACGAGTTAATTAATGATTGTAAAATCTATTAACAATGAATTGAATTGAAAAGTGGAACTAAACGCCGCATTTTTTTTTATTAAAACGGAAAAATAAAAATAATTCATTTTTCGGAGTAAGGATTGAAATTACGGCCTTCTTCAAAATAATACTTAACTTATAATATTTATTAATCTAGATTATGTATCTAAATCACTTATATAAATAATAATTTTTGCAATTTAACCATTCACAGTTCGGTTAAATTGCCTTTTTTTAAAATTAATGTTAAAATGTTTTAAGCTCTATCAATCCATTCAAAATATATTAAAATGAAAAACATTTAAAGATATGTTTCAAATACAGAAATATGTCGGAAATATATCATATAATCACTTACAAATTTAATCCATTACCTATAAAATTCCAGAGTAGCCACTGACTCCGGAATTGAGCATTTGGTCGCACCTTATTGACTAACTGTCAAATCAAAGCAATATCAACCTTAAAGTTTAGATATAAGTGCCTTTTAAGCAGCATATGTATATGTGTTTTGTATATGCTTGTCCCGGCGGATGTCGGCGACAGTTACCTTATTTGGACTCGGTCCAGACTCGGGGGCAAACTTTTATGTTATTTCAATGTGGTTGAAGTGGAAGAATTGTTTTTCTATAGTCGATCTGTGGGTAAATAGAATTGACCTTACCACACTTGCTTTATCACACCACATTATTATCTCGTCTCAGTGTAGGAGTTAATTCTGTGTCAGTCAGTCAGTAATCTGATGTCGCTAAGCATTTTTCTTTCTTTTCTTTGCGTATTTTTCCATTTTCTATATTTTTATGAACTTTCTACGTAACATTTGCCTTGTAAATAACACTGGGATATTTTCATCAAAAGTACATTCTTCTCTTATATCTTTGATATTTTTTTATTATTCATTAATTGTTTATTCGACGTCGTCTACTCGACAGACCAGCTTTTCTATACTATAATACTGTCTATCTTATCGTGTCGTCTACTATATATCGTTATACAATACAAATATACTTATATATACTTATATATATATATATATATATATATATATATATATATATATATATATATATATATATATATATATAGTATTACATAAGAGCTAAAAAAAGAACAGAAGTACAATAAGACGGCCTTATCGCTTAAAGCGATATCCTCCAAGCAAACTTTGAATTTTGGAGTTGTATAAACATGGATGGTGCATTAAATATAACATATATATAAACGAACAAAAATATAAATAAATAAATAGTACAAACGTACATAAATACTTATATACATATATACATTCATAATATACATATAAATAAATTCAATTCATACACACTATACATAAAAATAATAAAAATATGTTTTATAATAAAACAAAGGCAAAATTACTGGTTTAAATAGTAATTTTTAAATAATAGCAAATAGTTATATATACATTGAAACAATTAAACATGAGATTTAAACACCTGTCAAGGTGACGAGTGTATAATAGGTGGTACTTACATGCTAAAATGAATGGGCTTGTCATATTATATAGGTGTGCCAAAGGTTAGGATTAGATACCATCACCAAGTCTCCATAAAAATAGCGTATAGGCAGATTTGGTTTTGCCCACTATTTTACTTTTCTATTCAAAATATGCAATTTTTCTATTAAAATTTAAATCTAAATAAATATATTAAATATTCTTAAAATGAGGGAATTTACAATGGATATACTTAGTTCTTTCTCTAATATTTTTAGCTTTTTACATGACATTAAAAAAAACATCTTTTATCATGCATAAAATAGACAGTAAAAATAAAATTTGTCGCAAACGTATGAAAAAGCTGCATACAAATAATATGCTCAAAATAATATTATAAAAGTTAAAAATTTCACAAAGAATTTAGAATAGTTAGCTACGTGAGGAAGATAAGCCCAAAAAGTAGACCACAAATTGCCGGATGAAAAAACAGTTCCGAAAATTATGTAGTTTCGCTCTCTATCCTTTCTCGTTTAACCGCATCACGTTCCCGTAAAGGTTCTTTTTAGAAAGTTGGTCGGGGGCCAATTAAGCCAACAGGCGCCGACGTCCGCCCTTCTTCCTGCGTTCACCACCGTTAAATCGTTTCCTACAAGGCTTTGTAGCAAGTTAGCGCTCATATTTTACAGGGTTAGATGTGTATAGATGATATAAGATTTGGCCTTTTTTTAAGTACTAATGTTAGGTTTGAGAAAATTCATTATTTTTAAATTGATCTGTTATTCGGAGAATAATTCATGCCACTAAATAAAATAACATTAATGCTACAGACGCTAACACGTGCTATAGGTGTGACTTACGTATCAGTAAGATTTTTTGAATGAAGAATTTTTTTTGTATAAATATAGTATTTCAACGGGTTCTGTGATAAAATTCCATGATAGTATTCACAATGCACACCCTACACCTGCAAGACTCACTTAAAGATTGTATAAGAAATACAATTCTGATTAAATTAGAAAAAAAAACATGCTTAAACAAATTAAAAAACAAGCTTATATTGTCATGAGCGTCGATTTTACAACTCTTTACCGTTGCTTACAAATTAAAAAATAATATTGTACACACAATTTAATATGGGCGTAAAGAAGTTCTAAACAGCTTACGTTTATTTATATAATTGAAGTCCATTAGCTGTTGTATTGGAATTGAAGCTTGCTAACATATTGCCATACCACATTGACGACTATTTCTGAACGGTATTCTTACAAGAATTTTCGAGCAACATTCCAGAACTAACATCTGGATAGCGCCTAATTCCTTGATTTACGTTACATTCATTGCAGCATTAAAAGTTCGGGGATAATAATAGGTTGAACCTATTTGGCAATAGAATGTATCGCGACGATCGTAATTTATTTTGGTGAGGAAAAGAACCAAAGGAGATAAGGCTACGCAGTGCAGCAGCCGAGCGGGATCGCAATGCGTCGGGCAAGGCGGCGCCGGCTACTTGGCAAAGCTCTCGGTCAACGTCCTCGCTACCATAAAAGCCTCCAAAAGCTTGAGCCAAAACAATTTCACCAAATTTCTTGCCAGTGCCCTACTACGCATGATTTTACGACCTTCTTTTGCTCTTATTTGACACTTGTTTATTTAATAAAGATCTGTTGATATTTTAATGGTATTTGTATGTAAAGTGCCTCAGTATTTGTTACAATGCCAGGTACACAAAGAAAAGGTTATCTAATTTAAATATATATGGAAATATATGTATGTCTGCATGTTTTTAAAGTCTATAATATTTAAAGTGATTTTATTTTAATAACGTTTTTTGATTAAATCTAATTCTAAATATGTTCTTGTATTTAAAAAAGAAAAAAATAATTAAAATTTAAAAAAAAATTACAGAGAATTTAATTTAAAAGTTTATTTTAATAAAAATATAGTTTATGAATAAAAATAATAAGAAAAATCAATTTGATGTAATAAGTTTGAAGCTTTACTTCTTCATCATTTTGGATAAATAAATGTAAATAATAAATAGAATAACAGCTAGAGCGTACAATTTTTAAGAATAAATAAGATTCCAAGAATAAATAAAAAGAGTTTTTAAGGAAATATAAATTTATTATCACAATTCATAAATAGGTATCTAAATTCCATTCTAGTGCTTAAAACTAAAATATAAATTAATATTTTAATCTAAACGAGACAGCAGATTCCTTCAAAGGAACACACACTGCTGTCTTGTTATCGATGTTTGTACAAATGTTCCAAATTGTATGAATAATTTTGTCCTAATATAAACGGATGTATAATATAAATTTTCAAAAGAATTTTCGGTATAACCATATCGAAATGTTACAATCGTGAGAGACTGTTCGTGACTTATGTATTATGATTAAACATAAACTTGTCGCGCATTTATATATCGTCTACTTATTTCAAAATACTGATTTGTATGAGGAAATTGTTAGGAAATATCTTCATGTTCACTTCGAAAGGCAATTTTTCTAGTTGACCTTCTCCAGTACCCATTTTCCGGAGTAAGGAGTTTCTAACCTCTTCAGTTTAGGACGGAAACCGTTTTCGTCGGCGGTATAGTCGACTCTGTACATAAAGCCATCGGGGCCTATGTATTCATAAAAACCTTTGGACGCTATACCTTCATCGATTGTATTTGCGTTCTTCAGTACGGCATTTTCCTTAGCACGAATTTTGTTTTCGGTTTCGAAACTGGAACAAATATAAAATGTACTTTATCTTAATCAAAATTTTATACGAGTTAATCAATATATTAAATAGCGCATTATGCAAATTACCGTGATATGCCACATATTAAAATGAGATGAACTTTGACCACAATACCACGCATATCTGAGCAATACTGTTGTGACCCAATTTTTTAACCAGTTTTAAGTTGACCAAATTATTATTAAATTTATTGTTTACAGTGTTTTATTATGTTTTTAGTATAATTATAATGGAAATTCTCATGTTATTTTACTGATTATAGATTTATAAATGAATAATAACTTAAAATAATTTTCCATACTTCAATTTTTTTTTATTCATTAATTTCATAATAAACAATGTTAAATTAGTTAATACAAGCAAAAATCAACCATGAACTCCTATGGAATTTCCATTTATATCTATTAGTTTTGAATTATCACATGAAGCTGAATCGAATGATTGATAGGAATTGTTCATCGCAGATTAATCAGGAAGTTAGCGATTTGCTGTCGTCCTTGAAAGACAACTGTCATAATTTAAAGTCACTTCTGCTTTACTTAGATCATTAATTTTATCCTACTGCCAAATTCTACCAGAAGAATTAGCATAACGACTCTTCTCAGCTATCTTATATGCAAATGCTGCAATAAGTCCGACTTAAATATGCAAGCTCGATTTTGTTCAGACGACGACAAATAATATTTTTATAACAATCTCGTATATATTGTGTATTTTTTATATGTTCAAAATGTTGCATACTAGCAAAGCTATCTTTATTTTGTAACCGTTATATTGTATGAGATCGGTCATAAGGAAATAGGAAATTAAAATTTATGGAACTATTTTATGTCAAAACTGAACCGACTTTGGTTTATATTTTATATATTTATGATTACTTATAGCTGTCAACAATTTACTATTTTATACTTACACAAAATCATATTTATTCTCATCGTAGTTATGTTTCTGATTCAGGATTTTGATGCCGTTATTTTTGTAATAACCCTCCTTGTAGTAAGGATTGTATTCCGCGGGCGGCTGTAGAACATGCTTGTAAACGTCTTGCGACGCTGATTCCTCGTAAGGCTCGTACTCATGCGTATAGGGGCCAAAGCCTCCGTCATAGGGATTGTCTAAGTGAATGTATGGATTCGGTATGTGTACGTATTTGCCTTCGTCTGTCGGTATGTATCTGGAAGAAAAGATTTTAGTATTATTATTTACATATTATTATAAGCAAAAAATAAAAAAAATATCAAGGTAGCAAAATATATGAATATATATATTTTTTAGGCTTAACTCTCGTGATTTTTCAATGATAATGAGATGATACACGATCTTTATTTAATACTTGTCTTATTGAGTATAAAATAACTTTACTTTATATACACAACCAAACACAAAAAGTATTTAAAAGGAAAAAAATATATAAAAAAAGTGATGTTTATGCTACTAGTAATAATTATGTATATACCAACATACATTGCATAAATCTTTAATATATAAAGTAAATTTCTTTTATTATTTTATAAAACCTTATTTACTCTAGGAGTTAAAGGAGGAGGAGGCGCTAAAGTAATAACGTAATGCTCTAAGCTCATTCTTATTTTAAAATCTTGCTTCTAAAGAGAAATGAAAAAATAAGACATTTTGAAATTTGTTATTTTTCCCCGTCAAATTACATAAAATAGAAATAGCTAGTTACATAAAATAAAATATAAATATGCAAAACAAGAAACACGTGCAAAATAAATTTATTAAATATATGTGAAAGCTTTTGACCAAGCTATATATATATAGATATAGTATATATGATATTTATATATATATATATATATATATATATATATATATATATATATATATATATATATATATATATATATATATATATATATCTAGAGTTTAATATGTGATTTTATAAAATAAATGAACATGGAAGTATGTTTAGAATTAATTATAAAATACCTTAAGGGCATTCATAAACGATGACATTTACTTACTTGCCACTATCGCCATATTTATATTGATTCCATCGGCCGTCTTCTATAGGTGAAGCGACGGCTGCGCAGACGCAGAATGCAACAACGAACTGTAAACAAAAACATAATTTACTTAGTTTATTGTATTCATATTTTTTCAATTCAATAGAATATAATTTAATTTGTAAATTTTGAAATATTTCATACATTTTAACTTTTATTTTTAAATATTTATTAAAAAAATGGAAATTTATAAAAAATATTCTTATATTCTAGTCTAGACTAGAATAGAAAATAATTATATTAAAAAATTAAAATAAAAAAATATACCGCTAAGCTATTCATCCTGTATGCACTATTTTTTTTTATACTACTCCAGATAGTAAATCACTATTGCTCGATAGATAAATCACTACACTGCAAAAGATCACAACGCGGAAATCTATCCACTAGTCCGTGTACACTCCTTAAAGTATTTCAAAACATTATGTGGATTTCGAAATCGACGCTTCGCTTTTATACATTTGCTACATCAGCTCATCTCTTTGCGGGAACTTATTTACACATACGTATCATCCTCGTCGTATACACACGCACACATCGATATCTCTTATATTTTGTATGTAACTTAGTTAATAAGGTGTTATGATTTCTGGCCGTGGGGGTGTGGTTTCCTACCACACATTCCTTTAAATTTACGACTGCTTTAAACATTGTATATTTTGGAGACACAAGCATATTCTTTTCTTCATATTTCTTATTTTATTTTTTATAGTTTACTGGATATTTTTGTACAGGATTATTTATCATGTATTTTTGGTGTATTTATGGTGGACTCAGTTTTTGGTATTAAAGTAAATATGTTTTAGTATCATTTAAATTACAAAATCTTTATAATAATGAAACTAATGCTTCTTTATTATTTCTTATTATAATTATTTCGTAGGTACATTAAAAACTTTAGAAATGGTAAATACCTCTGAAACGTAAATTTTCTAATACGCCACTTCCGGTCTGTATGGCGCCAAGATGCTTATCACACAGTATATTAATATTATTTTTTCTAGTTCTATCAATTAAATATATTATAATTGCAAATTAAGTTTTCAAATGAAAATAGGTTTACGATGTTGATTATTGTAATATATTCATATTCTTCATTCCATTTACGTAAAATAATTTAAATTGTAAACAGGACTTTAAAAGAAATTTTAATATTTTAGTATGTGACAAACGTATTAATAGTATAGTAAAGTAAATTGTGAAAATTTTCACATTTTATGGAACCAATAAAGTTAATTATTCTAAGGATCCTAATGCTTTCTCAATTCGTCTTTAAGATGACCTTGTAGAATTTCACTTGAAATAATATCCGTTTAGGTTAATAACAGGTTGACGAAGTTTTATAATGATCGGGATTGCCCAATCAAGTATGTAATATGACTCTCTAATACAAGAATGTGTGCTAGTTAATAATCAAATTAATGTTAGTTTGTCATATATATTGATAGCTATTATTATTTTTTCTATATATAATATTTTTTCCGTATTTTATTTTATTTTTATTTAGGAGCTAATTTTATTTAATAAATATTTTGGAGTTAAACAATGTGTTTACATTTTTTTCATTTATGAACAGATTCACAAAGATTTTTGTTTATGCTATGAGTCTTATTATATTAACAGGTAAAGCATGTACAAATATTTTTGGGCCTACAATTGTTTTTTACATTTTGTAATTATTAATGTAGGAAGCTAATCAAATTTACCATGTAACCTATCAAAATTATCTAAACAAATAGCATAACAAAAATATTATTTAAATTTGAACTTTTGAATGGTTTGATAACTTTTGAAAATTGAGGAAATTCTCGTTAATCACTTAAAGAAGACAAACAGTCGTTATCACAACAATAAATAACGTTTTATTTGATAATAGCAGCATCCGCTACTGTATTGCGTATTTGTCTCAAATTCTTATCTCAAATATTATTATACAAGGAATATTAATGAATCACTCTTAGGTTTTATGAACAAATATTGATAATGGTATTCAATGGAATTTGGCTCTAATAATGGCAAAATTATAAAATTAAGTGAATAATTTTAATTTCTAGGAAGTTTCCATTATACGGATTTGTTGTGACACATCACTATGGCGCCTCCCGACGGTGGCGGTGATAAACATTAAATATTATAGTTGAATACAACGTACATGAAAGTATAATGTTAAATTATACTTGGAATTTATGTATAACTTTATTCAAATGCGTATGTATGTCTTACATATAATAAGTTGTAAACCGGATGCTGGAGTTGGTTTCCTATATATAATATATATTGACTTCATTTTGTAGAATTCTGGATTATTCATTATATCGCTCGTATATACATAAAGGATTTATATAAAGAATTTTGTATCACAAGCTTTTCTGTTTCTAGAAGAGGTATTTCGATACAATAATACCCATATATAAACCCATTGGAATCAATATATCGATATAATTTACATATTTTTTTAATTCGCATCCTCGTGAATTTTTTGGGTTATTTTTTCCTGGTTCTTTAAATATATTGTATTGTAGAAAAGAATGTGATGTTAACAAAATAAAAAAGAAAGATTACCTACCTAAATTCTTAACTAATGATAGTTAACGTCAGATCACACGGTATAAATTGAGTCACGATCATTTCATACCGTATTAAAATTCACCTGAATAAAAGCGAAAATTAGAGTACGTTGTGGCGTAGCGGCACAGCGAACTATTAATGCCACCGTTGCGGGTTTGATTCCTCCTCAAATTAATTATTTTTATATTCTCACTCCGGTAAGAAGGCAAAACGCGGTGGTTGGTTCCGTCACTCAACACACAATTACAGGAAAATAGAGCAGAAAGCCCCCACTTTCCGTTCCCCAACGGTGTGTCTCAGGTTACTTAATTTCATATTTTTTTTTATCATACAAATCTCTTTTTAATTGCCTACCCAAAGCGGTTACTTCTAAACCGAATTATTTTACTTTTTACACACTTTTCCATAACATTTGGCCAATCACTGACAATGGGAATAGAGGTCAACAAAAACTATGATCAACATCATACATTAGAGCCAATGTGACCTACTGTAAATCATCAGCTCTTGACATTACCGTTGTACATTCTACTGATAGCACATACATATACGTTATTGATTGATTTGGGACGTAAGATGAATAGATCTTAATTCTTGTGAGAATAAAAAGATATTATCCCACACGTCATTACAATTCTAGCGGTAATTTAATGTGGCGCCTAATTTTTATTTACTGTGATTTATGTTAGTGTTAATAAGGTATTAGATGGGTGATTGTTTGCAATTATTAATTATTTGCTTTTACAAGAATAGAAGTAATAGAAATTATATTGAAACTCTTAACTTATATACTCTTATATTACATTAGTTGTTATAAATTTTCAATTTAAAGCAAACTTTAATTAAAACTTTATTTATTAAATACTTAAAGCGTAATTTGTAGACAGTTTTGTTTACGTTATGTATATAATTGTCTAATAGAATAAAAAATACTTTAAACACAAGATAAAATTTATATATATTTTAAGAGATTTATTATAATTATTGAAATAATAATGTGGTTTATTAAAAGAAAATGAATTGAGCGTCCAATCGTCGAGTGAGTCAATGAAGCTCGCGTCACACCGAAATTTTCCTTTTTAACTTCTCTCTAAAATATATATTTACCAAACTAATTTCATTCCAAAAGCACAATGTATCCTGTGAAAGATTTCTTTCTAACATAATATTTCACGGTAAACTAATAAAATTAATTAAAATATTTGTGACCACATCTGGATTCAAACTATCCATCTTTATAATTACTCTATGGAGTTATCATCTATATAATATAATGCCGTTATGATATACTGAATAACGAATAAAAAAAAAAAAAACAAAAATAAAAAAAAGTTTAACACAATTTTTTTTTTATATTTATAAATAATTTGGGATGAAAGCAGTGAGCTGAACATCTAAAGAAAAAAAATCAATAACTTATGTTATAGAGAACTTTTTCTTAATAAGTTTTACTTTTTGCTCACAAACATTCATCTAATTAAGTAATAATGTAACACAACTCTTCAGATTCGTAGTCTCGATCATTGAATCAGCAATCGCGGCGCAGTGTCAGACTGTAAACGTGACGCTGTGGACTAGATCCCCCTCGGAGGAAGAAACTATATAAATTTTCCCGTTCTCGCAGGGCAAAACTCTGCACGTAATTAACAACGGAACACGCACAGGAGGAGGTCCAATGGAGCATATAGATAGACATGGAGCAAATAGATAAAGATAATCATGGAGCATATAGATAAAGATAAAAAAGTGAATATTTTCAATACCTTTTTAAGAGTTCACTACAAAAACACACAGCGGCATTTAAAACAGCGCCTCTTAGAAGCAGTCCAACTATTCTGATTACTAAACTATACGTACTTAAGCTATATCCTTATTCTAACTATTAATTACTAAAAATTATAATTTTAAATGCAATATATTATTATATGTGCGGAAGGTACTCGCACGGTTAACTCCTAATCCCGTGGGATTTCCGGGATAAAAATAGCCTATATGTTGCTCCATAACTTCATCTATCTTCCAGTGAAAGTTCCATAAAAATCTGTTTCAGATACAGATGGACAGACAGACACAGAAATCTTTGTTTTTAGTAACGTGTAAATAACTATATATATGCATTTGAATTCCGCAACTTAAGATGCAATATTCGAATTTAGGCAAAAAATAGAGATCGGAGTGTGGTACAAAATGATCTCTGCCAACTCTGCTCAAAAGTTCAAAAAAATATCATCAGCGTTATAACTGCAACGTTAAATATTTTTTTTAATAATTTATAGTTTATGCCTACTTTTCTTCAAAGTTTTAACTCGAACACATTTATAAAGACAGTGATAAAACTTAGATCGATATGACATTAACACCGACATTAGGCGTGCTAAAGGTCACCACGGTGCTTTAAAAGATTCTCACAATAAAACAAGATCTGTTAATTTATAGGCACATCATTATTTATAAACTAGTTAATATAGATTTTTAACATAGTTTTAACTTGAAAATCTATTTATATTTTTTGCTTTATGTTATGGTAAGATGTTAAAAATATCTGTTAAATATGTTACATAAATTAGGCTTCAGGAGGCGATGCCCAATTCTAGATGTAAAAGTTGCGCATTATATCTGCTCTCGAGGGAATTAATTATTTCTTGTATCAAATTTAAGACACATCGCGGCGTTTAATTCCGCCACTGAACATGTATTCCCTGGACTTCGAGCAGGAGGTGGACATATTGACATTTGGTTCTCTCTACTTATGCGGTATGCGGGATGCGGGATACTGCGTGAAGCGGAATAAAGAAGAATAAGCTTAAAATAAAGTAATAAGTTTTTTTTAAAAAAATAAACATCTTAAACGTGACTTATAGAACAAAATTTCACTATAAAATATTTGTGGAGTACACGAGAATTTAAAAATCCTTCAATATGTCACTATTCACAGAAATGTGAACATAGATTAAAAAATTTATTCCAAATAACGTCATTTACTTATAAATATTAAATTGTATCTATCGATGAGTCTCGGAAGCGTGGACATGGGTGTGCGAATGCGTCATATCGACGTCACCAAGAACGAGATTTGTCATTAAGCGAGATTTCCTAATTTTAAGGAAGAGAATTATTTTGTGCCCTTTTAGTTTGAACGTCATTAAGACTTCACAAAAATTATGTATAGCACATAAATATTCTTGCAACTTTTGTAAAATATAAAACGCAATTTGTAAATATGTAGGTGTTTGATAAATTGAAATGATTTTTCAATACAATGGCATAGTAAGTTACCAAATTTGGTAACAATAAAAGCAAATTGTCAGTATCATTTTACTTTTTATTGTAGATCGTTATTTCAACTCTTGAATCGAATGTAATAATTTTTAATAATATTTCTTATATAAGATGTTCATAAAATGTAACTTATTTTTTACATTTTTTTTTATATTACACTTTACACTATATTTTTTATATAGCAGAGGCAGAGAGTATACGTGTAGAGATTGAGAGAGAGGGAGGGGGAGAGAGGGAGGGGGAGAGAGGGAGGGAGAGGGAGAGACCTATGGTTTCTATCAGAATTCCAAGCACTACCTAATGAGTGGCGGAACTCAACGCCGCTCTTTATCTTAACAAAACAAGTAAATTAAACTAATTCATTCTTCTAGTATAGTCATATATTGCCTGTCCCATATATTTTGTAAAATGTCATTTATATAATTTTTTTTTTCAACTAAATTAAAACACGTTTGACACTATAATACCTTAAAAGATATGAACTTTCGATATAATGTAAATAATGCGTGCGTTCGTGTTCACACATTGTAGTGCTTTAGACATTTTTTTTTACAATCCTGTTATAAATCCGGATATACGAATACCAAGCAACCCTTATCAAGATGTTATCGCTTCATTTAATTAAGAGTGTTTACTTTGTCTTATGTGTAAAGGTTTATTGGTGTCACATCGGCGTAGGCAATTTTTTTTCTTGCAATTATTTTAAATTTACATTTCGATTTTCCTGTTACATAAAAAGTTATTTATTATTATTTTTATGTAATAAATCTGTGTTGTTCTCTTTATTTCATGATAATTATATTATATCCAGTAATACTGTTGTTTTTTTTAAATAAAAAAGAAGGCAGTCGGGGTGCAGTAGAACAACATCTGACTTTAAACGCGATGGTGGACTAATATTTAATTTAAATTAAAAATTAGTATTTAATTAAATATTTTCACTCCCCCGCTCTGATAGACGAAACATGGCGTTGTCTGAACACAAACTAGTAGTAAAAAGGGAGAATTTAAAAAAAAAAATTAAAAAAACATACTGATAATATCTTATTCGTTTTAAATATTAATTTATAACAAGACGAATATATTTTAACCCGAAAATAAAATAGATTCCATTATTAAACCAATCATTATATCGATGGATTCTACAATTAGCACTCTATGAACAATTTAATCAAATTTTACTTTAAAGTATTTAATTTAAATCAAATAGTGCTTCATCAACTAAACAGTTATAAAGTTTCTAGGATAATCCCTACTAAGACGCTAGAGGTATTTACTGATTAAATAGCGTTCTTCCAAGACACATTTATATTCATTGATTAAAAGATATTAGTCCAAGCGTAAAGTATCTTGAATATTTGGTGATTTTATTTAAAGGAATATTTTATTTTATTTTTACTGTTTAATTAAGTTCATACATTTTAGCATATAATTTAATGTATGCCTTTTGGAAAACTGAAATTTCAATTCTTAATATTTTTTTTATCAATTTTATACTACACTGGAAGATTTATCTTTACTTTCGGCTCAAATTCAAGATATTAGATCTTGAGTGGCGTAACTCAATTCCACTCTTTGCCGTCTTACTGGAATGAAAATAACCATTCGTACTCGTAATAATTATATCGTTTACAATGTTGATTCAGATGCTCTAGTTATATGTAACACAATTAAAAATCAAAATTGTTCAATGAGCGAAGTAATCGACCACAAAGCGTTGCGGTGAGCCCGGAACGGCACACGTTTTGGTAATGTAAAATTGCCACAGTGCTCTACGGACTGCCATCAATATAATCTACATGGATTAATAAAATATATATTTTATTAGAAAAAATATATATTAGAAAACTGTTGCTAAAAAATTTGATGGTCTAAACAGCCCCAATGACAAATCACACAAAAAATAAATTAACACAACATTTCTTATCGTTAATACATATATGATAATATTTTCTTATAAACAAATCTATACAAGATGATTTATTTGAAACTTTTAGTTAATTATTTGAAACTATGTACTAATGTTTTTTGAATTTTTTTTACTATATGTTGGATTCATTAGTCGTACATAGAGTTTTTAAATCTGACGTGTACATAAAAAACTAATGGGAAGGACATATACACGGATCGAAGTCTAGATAACGATTCGCCTAGAATTTGGTTTTAACATTTTAAATGCTACAAAATATATCAAGCTGCTATAACAAGAACAGCTAATAAAATATGAATACTGTACGCAAACCATATGCACCCCTATCCATGAAATATTAACCTAACAAGTAAGGGGGTGAGTCGACGGAGTAAATTGATTTGAAATAAGATCATAATACAACCGTCATAAAGACCACTCATGATACTAAAGCTCTTTAAAGTCATCAAATAATATATCAACTGTTTTATGAACAAAGCAAATGCTTGAGTATGCTTTTTTTATCCTTTTGGTTCCGCCATACTATATTTGAATAATACTTTATTAACATTATTTGCCATATCTATGCTTATATATGTAGAGAGAGCCTAGTGTCACAGCACTACGTTCTCTACTTTTACGCTACGCTTAACTTGCGGAACTCAACGCCGCCATCCGACAGGATTATTTATGAATCATAAATATAATACATTAAAAAAATTGTTTGTAGGACTTTATCATATTCTGTAATCAAGTAATCTTTTGAAGTATTACATTTCATTTTTAACTAAATGTACAGTATGTCATTAAGCGTCTGGTTTTTCACAAATCGTACAGGTTAGCATTTTCATTGTTATTCTGACACGCTATAACGCTATCATAAAATTATAAAGATGCAGTATTTTAAAACGAGCTTAACGAATATCTTGTTACAAGTAAATATTTAAGACCAATTTCAATTTATATGGGCGTTTATTGAACTTAGCTAACGAAATAAATGTAAAAGCTTTCTAGCTTATTAGTATTTAATTTAATATATCGGTTAATCCCAATTTTTTTCATCATATTCTAAATAAGCGAGCAACGGTCTCAACATCACAAAGAATTGTATGAAACGTTTTAATGTGATTTCTGTTATAGCTTTTGAGAATATTCTGACTAACCGTGTTAAATTTACCTTAGCGAATGTTTACGACACTTATCCATATTGGTATTTAGGTAATGCATTGAAATACGTGGGCGCTTGTACGTGAGGGTTCCGTCACAGTTTCAAGTGGAATTATTTATATAGTTGTTCGGTATTACATTATAATATACATAGTTCTGATTGTAAGATTTATTAAATAGAATATAATTGGAATAGAAAATAAGCTTCACCGAGACAGTAGTAACCTGGAGTAATAAATTATTTTTATGTACATGACTATTTATGAGTTCTACAGTTAACTGTTTGGAGTTCAAGTGGAAATTAAAGGTGATGGGGACTGGGTTTTCGTGTATGTGGGATCACTTGCGCCAAAAGCACAAACAAAAACATATACTTATCTAATAGTAATAATGATTTCGTTTTTCTGTAAAATTATATATTAATTTTAATATATTTACAAGTTATCTTAACACGAGAAAAAAAATTGTTGCTGCTTGTAACGGATATGCGTTTTAGCTTAATATTGCATAATATATACGTATCTTCTATGTACATAACTATTTTCTTTCAATTATATTGTCTAAACAAATGTCTACGTACAATGTGTATTTCTTCAATGTGTTAAGATTTTTAATGACTAAACAATTGATACTTATCTTTTTAAATAGTTTATTGTAATAAAACGCTTACATTTCAAAACTGTGCGTCATCCAATCAGTATGAGATGAGTTAGCAGTTAGATTTCCCAGTGAATAAATATCAGGCTTTTTAGTATCCTTATTAATAAATATGGTAGGTAGTTACAACAAGTAAATAAATATATATAAACATATATATTTATATACATATATTATCTGTAAGTATTCATAGTTATTAGAAATTTTCGTATTATTAATATTAAATTGGTATATAAACGTAAATTTCTCTTTTCTGTTGTTTTCTTCAGTGCATTTTTTGATTTACCCACTAATTTATGATAGATTTATATGACTATAACCGAATAAACCTGGTATATAATATATTTTTTTAAATATGAATCATCGGTTTTCAATGATATTTATGATTGATAAATAATCATGACGAGTTATCGCGTTGAGTTCCAGTCAACACGCATTGTTACAAATCCATGTAGAATTCAGAAAACGCAGTGTTTTGATCACTAGGTTCTCTCTATCTACACTGATATATCATAATATACGTAGACATTGTAAATAATTTCAATCTATTATTCAGATATAGTATGGCGGAACCAAAACAGTAAAAATAACGCATTCTCAAGTATTTGCTTTGTTCATAAAAATAAGATATATTATTTGATGACTTTAAAGAGCTTTAGTATTATGAGTGGTCTTTATGAAGGTTGTATTATGATCTTATTCAAATCATTTTACTCCATTGAATCACCCCCTTATTTGTTATACTCGGTCCCCTCATTTTTGAGACAGTGCGTGGGTATAGTGGAACTCATCACCGCGTTTTGTCTTCTTTCTAGTGCGCGGAAAAGAAAGTAATTTATTCACCCGAGTGGGAATCAAACCTTCAACCCTCACACAGTGTCAGATGCTGTGGCGCTCCGCTATGATTGCTATGATGGGCTTAAATAAATTTAGTTTTTCTCAATTTCACACTTTACCCCGTAATACAGAGATTGTGTAGCCTGTTAAAAACATTGCGTGCTTAGCATATAGCATATTTGATAATAATAATAATATTTCCGATGGATTCGAACCGAATACACAGAAATGAAGGTGTCTTTGCGGGAGTGTTCTAATGAACTCCGTATACCCTGCTCGGTATAGTATGGATTTCAAAGGTATGGTGGTGTGTGTATGTTTAAATCAAACTCTAACTAGGTCAGGAAAACACCTGTTGTATCAAACTATGAATATAAAATGAAATAGTAATTCATTCATTAACTCATTAGCTCATTAATCATGAAATCTCGATAACTGTTTGACGTGCGACAGGGAAAATTTTTAAATTATATATAAATTTTGTATGAAATTAGTTTTATTTCAATCAGATTTTTTTTTAACTTGGAATTTTGTCTATATCACTTAATTTATTTAATATTGATATGAAGTTCTTTTTTCAATTCCTACGATAAATTTATCATAATATTTGTACACACAAATGTTACTGTGGTAATAATTTGGACCTAGTTTATGTGGAATTCGGATGGCAAAGGTCATCAAGTCGTCGCAAACGAAGTTGATGACACCTGCTTGTATTCAATCTGAATCAGATGATTTATTCAATCCTGTTCCGCCATAGAAGTAAACTAAAAAATATAAAATTAGGAAAATTTTGACCTTTAAATTTTTATAAACAATATTTAAGATAAACAAATAATATTTACTAATCACGAGTAGTATAATTTTGCATTTAGTCTAGACGCTAATTCGTACACCTCATTAACACGACCCATTAAACACCTACGCATTTTACTCATATATGTACATATTAAAAGATTTAACACATTTATATAATTCTAGGCAATTATTTACCATCAATATAATATAATAATAACAATAAAAATTCCTTAAAGTCTTCCGCCTAGTTATGAGATTAATAATGTTGATCAAATTTCAATCTGTATATCTTTATATACGAGTAGATAGATCTTTTTATAAACTCGCATATTAATCCAGATTTACAAATATAGTCAGGCCATAATTACATATGGTACAATTAAAAATAAGCAAAATGCTATTTTTCAATTTGGAATCTGTAATTTTTATACGATTGTTCAACAATGAACAATATTTTTTTTTACTTTTTTTTATTTTCGCGCAAAGGTATTGTAAAAAAAATTGTGATATTCAAATGGAGTGGGGTGATAAAGACACTGTGATTGCATTACATAGATAAGAAATGGAGGCAAATACAATTTTAAAAATTTTCCCCATAATAAAATCGATACTCAAACATTTAATAAATACTATGTATTTATATCGATATGTATTATTTATTTTATATTGATTAATACTAAGTATTAATTAAATGTTTGTGTACCGGGCTATTGATAGATATAATGTAACCTCTTCTGTACAAACAGACAGAAAAATATCTGACCGTCCGCGTCGTGTTCATACGAATAAAGAGCTCAAAGCAGTAAGGGAAAGAATTCGAAGAAATCCTGTCTGAAAGTGAATTATTTTACCTCGAGAGATGAAGATAGCACCTAGAACCATGTCGCGTATTTTAAAAGACTTTTTGGACTTGCGATCATCATTTGCATCGATTGCATCTGTTAAGAAACACACTGGTCATTCCTTAAATGATCATTTAAAAAGAAATAAGGTGATAAAATCATAACAACTACTTAAGCTCTTCAACTACTAAAGCAAAGGGATAACCCAACTGCAGTGATGGTTTGATGATGTTGCCTATGAGGGAGGTACAATCGTGGTGCAAAGGCGGCCTTATCACCACAAAATATCGGAACTAGTGTATCAAAATACCATTCTTGAGAAGGTAGTTAATCCCCTCAACCAAACCATGTTCAATAACCACGAATGGTGCTCTCATGGCAAGTCTCGGCGCCGGGTCACAAAGTTCGAGACAAGTAATTTTGGATACAAACGAACGTTCCGGACCTCATCATAGATGAGAACTGGCCGTCAACTAGTTCTGATTTTAATCTACCGAATTATGATTTATAGCCAGTTTCAGAGATTTAAGCTTGCTCTAAACGGACTTAATTTGGAAAAAAGTTTAAAAGACCTTTAAAACTTTTTGCCGAATTAAGTCCTATAAGCATCAATGATGCACAAAAAACATGCATGTTAATCACAATACGGTTACTTAACCCGGATAATATAACGGCAGCGGAAATTTAATAAAATTTTATTAATTTACACTAATCATAAAAATACTTATTGGGAAATAAGCTTAAAATCGATTTCGTTATAATTTAATATAATATAAAAAATATACGATATGATTAATTTGGACAAAAACTTTTATCTCGTGTAAAGACGGTAATATATTTATGAAGGCAATAATCATTTCTTATTCACATACATTCAGATATTGATTCACAGCGATTTCTTTGGTTGAATATGATTGTTAAAATTAAAAATTTTCTCGGTTATATAGTTTGGATTGACTAAATTTTATTATTTAAATTCATCATAATTTACTTAAAGATTTTTTTGTATCGCCATAAAAGCGTAAATAAAGAAACATCATTCATGCATTGTTTAACAATATTGAATTGTTTTAATTTGAATTATGATTATTGCTCAATTTTGTTGCAATACGTCGCAAAATTATTTGTTATGTCAAATATGTAGAGAATTATACAAATATGTAGAGAGAATGTAGAGATTTACATGTTAGAGTATTTTAAATATTGACGTATTTTCAGGTTAATTGACAGTGGAAGTTATCACACAGCAAGTGATGTTTTAAATTTCATTGAAAATCTTTTTTTTATATTAGAGGGAGGCAAACGAGCAAGTGTGTCACCTGATGTTGAGTGATCACCGTCGCCCATAGACACACATGATGCCCGAGGGTTCAAGGGTTCATTATACCACATTGGCTAAATTGTACATTTTCTCACTGTGTGTATTTAATGTCATGGAGGAGACATGACATTAAACAAGCTGAACTTACTTTACTTTCTACTACTATATTTTATTAAGCAATTCAAATTCAAATTTATTTTATTCAAAATAAGAATACATGAATTATTTTTTGGCCTAAGGACACTTTATGTCCTCAGTCCTAAGAAGAAATGGCGCAAGAAACTCAGCGGGATTTTTTTTATTCCTCCTTTTCTTTCAATTTGATCATTTACAATTCTAAAATTATTCATTGTTGACAATCATACGTTTGAAATAGACTTGATCGCGCATTTCATTTCCAAGGCGTGTTATCATTTATAAAATCATCAATTAGGTAATAACCTTTAACATACAAACGTTTATTCATATAATTTTTAAATTGTGATGTAGAACACTCGGACGTTTTCTGGGATCCTATCGTAAAAGCGTACACACTGTCCCATGGAAGAATTTTAGACTCGATGCAATCGCGGTAATTTTCGGTCTATTTCCAGTATTAATATTCTTTAATAGTTAGGAAGAATAAAATCTAGGTTTATAGTTAAGTCTCTAACACTAAAGATAAAAAATAAATAAATTAACACCTATAAGAACCATACAAGAAGATTTCACCAATAATAATAAATATTTTTCTGTGTCATGATGCTATTCAGACGTCAATAAAATTGTTAATGGCACTGCTACCCAAAGTTAGATACGAGGCTTAATTTATTTGGCGGATACAAATTCCTTAGGCGAAATTCACGTACTCGAACTTTAGTCGAACTCGTCGATATCTTCAATCGTTTGTTACGAACTCATAAATTTCCAAATTAACATACAAACTACACCAGTTGCTAATTTATGCCTTATAATGTAGGAAGTTGTAAACACTTTATTGTTCTCATTTAAATTGTTCTAAAATATTAAGTTAGAATAATGCTAATATGACAGTCTTATGGTGTAGTGGAATAAAAATGTGTCTAACAAAGAATGTTATGCCAGTGATCGCCAATTTAACTTAGCAATTCTATATTTATCAGCACTTTTTTATTTACCATATTATAGTTATTTATTACTATATGCATAATAATGCCTGCCTGTTTGTGTAATAAAAATAGATATCTGTTTGTTCTTGCAGTGTTGAGGCAAAGATGAGGAAGAAGGGCTTGAAGCTACTTTTTCTAGAATTTAATTATTGGCGCTTCGTTCAAATATGGTGCGAGGTTAAATTCGGGAGTCTAGTGTGTAATTTCAAATGGTTATAGAATGAAGAACTTTTAAATATAGTGCCTTAAGTTCTTTCTTTGCCTTATTATTATTTTAAAGTATTTTGTGGTTTTAACTGAGATAGGGGAAGGTTGCTATCATTGGACCACTTAACTTTATGACATCATATCTCATGAAATATCACCAACAAATTAAAACCAATTGTTGGAATGTGATGATTTTTATGTATATTAATGATATATAAATTATTGGCAATGAAAGTTGAGAGGCTTTAGATATATACTACAATAACTCTTCAATAACGAGTCGCTTTCTTTGGACCATCGTTGCCTTGAATGGACCACTAAGTTGCTATCATTGGACTTAGAAACATTTGTATCAACGGTCCAATGAAGGTGTCTCACATGAAACACAAAATAAATATTACTTTTTATTCAAAAATAGATAGATAGATGTGGCTTTTGGATGACAGAGTCTTATATCTGGATGGCGCTTCATGAATACATAGTACTATATTTCCTTGCAGCTTCTTTGGTTTTATTAAAACTATGTTTAGTTTTATTTTTCTCTGCTCTCCGATATCTTTGGGAGTAATACCAAAAAATGAATTTTCCATTTCAACAATGTGATGTCTTAATTCAGTTTCTAAAGCTTCAGGGAGATCTCCTTCTTCTTCGACAGCTGGTGAAGTGCCCATTAACATATTTTATTTTTTATTATAATGAAAAAAGGAGTAAATGTAAATGTAAAAATTTGTATTTGTAACTATTGCAATAGGAAATTCACACAGATAAAAACATTTTTTATAATTATGCTAAGGGAAAATAAGTAATTCGCTAATTTTCTTTGATTGGACCGGTCCAATAATGGTGTCACCTTAATGGCCCATTGATGGCAACTAGGCATATCTACAGAACGAAAGCAGGTATTAAAAAGTGTGCAAAATTAGGTAAAAAACTTCATAGTCTCTGTAAGCGCAGATAAATTTGCTATTCTGATCTAATACAATCATCAAAAATGGATAAATACAATGCTACTTACATTAGTTTATTGATGGCTCGGTTTTTATATCACAGTCACCACTGATACAGATACACATATTACTACTTATCACGTGACGCGAGCGCGCTTAGGTTTAGTGGGTGGGCAACGGGCTCGGTACTGTTGCCTATCAACGTATGGAACTTACTGTACCATCTGTAGTTTTTGAAATAATTAGGTGGTCCGATCAAAGAGCCGGTCCAACAATTGCAGCCTTCCCCTATGACTAACTTCTTTACATTTAAAATTTTTCTATTTGCTTCAAGAGAAATTTGATTTAATTGTTCTTGTCATGTTATCTATATTGTGAAATACTTTAAGATAATTTATTGATTCGTATTGTTTTGTTATTGTATTAGTCATATAAGAATGAAACAAATCCGCCATTAATATCTCCTATACAAGTCATAATGGGGTCATTAAATGTGACACATACATATTTACATCTGTAATAATTTAAAAATCTAAATTTAATATAATTGATAACAATCATGTTGACATTTGTTACATATTCAGGATCTGTCTAAACGGACGATGTAAGTAATTAATAGCGAAGTATAAATATTCAATATAACCTAAGGACAAGAATTTAATTTATCATTGCTAAAATTAATTAGAATTATACGTGAGCGTAATTTGATATCACTTATGTTCCCCTTTAAAATTAGAAGCCAACACACATACATATGTATGTATGTGTTTATCATACTTTATAAAAACAGTTTTGTATGATTGATTCTGATGCTCATAATTTGCAACAAACAGCGTGAAATCAAGAATATTGTGTCTGAAGAAGTAAGTTCTGTTTTATTCCTAAGAAATGGTGTTTCAGGCGTGCGTTTAAGTGTTACTCAACACTTGTGGTAAGTGATTCATTTATCATTAGTGGTCAGATAAGTCGACGGATACGGATGTTGGATGACCGATAACGGATGACGGATGACGAGGAGGTGGAAAGAATAGCATCATTGTCATTATTTTTTAGACGGTTTAAAACAAACGGATGATTTTTATAATGTAATATCAATAAATTATAAAGCTAAGTTGTGTCAGATCAAGAATTAAGGAAGCACTGTTGTTGAAGCTATAAAGATGATGCTAAAGAATTGTATGCTTTTTAAATCAATACAGCGATTCATGTTAATGGGGGTTAGCGAGCAAAGCGCGCAGAGGGAATTTCCAAATTTATAATAATTTATTGTACGATAATATACACTACAATTCTATGTACAATAGAAAATTGATATCTGATACTAATACAATATGTACAACTTAATAAGCTTTAATGTACGATACACAATTATTCATAATACATTACGATACGATTAAAGTGATGATATCATAGTAGTATTGGCATATATTAGACACAGACACATGGTAGATATAGATTAATATTGAGGATTTAAAATTGTAATATCACAAAGTTTGAAACATAGATTAGGTTCTTATTGTTCTAAGTAGAAGAAACCGGTCAACTGACCGTCAAAAAGTCTGATTCGTGACATCATCCATCGGTTCTCCCTACTATGTCCTGGCCACAGCCGCTTTAGCTGAGCAATTCTTCGATCAATTTCAATTACTTTTGTTCCCTACGAAAGTCCCCATTCCTGATTCTATTACGAAACAAAATACCATACATTTCTCTCGTCATTGCCCGCTGTATGACCTTGGCCTTATTCATTTACCGACCCTAAAGATGTTGGAGTAGAACATAAAACCAAAAATTTTGTGCAGTAGTAGCAGTGATATGAGAAGCAATTTATTGGACTTAAACATATTTAGCTATGTAAATAAAATTTAGTAGTTTTTACAACATTTTCTGTAAGTAAGGAAACGTGACGTTAATCAAGTATACCGTCAGACAAACGTCCTGCTCATCTCGTGATCTGATTTGCATATACAAATACAAATATTACACACATATATTATATATGTAACTGTAACACTCCCTCGAAAGGCGGAAAAGTGGTGAACGGATTGTCTTAACACTAGGTTCCTTCAGCCTACGCTTCCATCTGCCTACTATTGTAATTATAATATTATTATAATTTCATAAAAGTCGGTTCTGCTGTGCCAGAGATTAGCCCGAGTACATAGACAGACAGAAAACAAATCAATATGTATTTTTATTTACATAGCAACATCACATTTTAGTAACATATCGTTCTAGTAAAAACTCAGTTTAAATTTGATTTAAATCATTTAGGAAATAATGAATATATTTCTCTCTCAGCACTAAGTAAGTGTATATTATTTACCAGTCTGGAATTTAACCTTCATCGTCCTTACTCGACATATTTTGGTAGTGTCGTATCGCCCACCAACCATGACATTTCGGGGCAGACCACCTTTTTATTTGTTGCACGTTACATATATTTCATTGTAAAATAAGTAAATATCTTAAAAACATGTCATAAGATAGATGATTATTACTCGCTGTGCTGCTATCAATTATTAATTGTACTTAAAAATTGATGTGAAAGCTCTTGACCGTTGCCGTGTTTGCTTACCTTCAATACTGTTTACAGATAAAGAGCCCTTATCAAGTTAAGTCAGGTTATTTATAGCTGGATTTATGTTTAATTCTTGTTTTTCGGTTTCATTTATTATTCTTGTAAGAAGAATTTTTCATTATGTCTACCATTTTTTTCATAGACAATTAATTAGAATATATAAGTAAGTGTCTCTTACTTAATTTGTATTCATATGTAGATACTCTTAATATTGACAGTATATTATGTTTTATTTAGTAATAATCGACAGTACCGTTGTATTAGGACTATGATTTCTTTAATTTACACGTTTACTACACATATTAAAGTTATTTGATTATATCAGTTTTGAACTCGACGTACCGAAAGCTGTGCAGTAGTCCGTAGTTTCAGTAAAATTCATTAACAGTAATTTGATTAAAGCAAGATGCTTGTTAATTTTAAATTTTATATAATATACCTCTATTTTAATGTGAGAGAAAGTAGAAGTATAATGACATTTGAATTATATTTTAATTGGATTGGATTTATTACATTATTTTATTGATGACGCCATTGAGAGAGATAGAGAGAGAGAGAGAAAATTCTTATTTTTGACGTTATAGTTGTGGGTTTGACTTGAAGGAATTAATTATTTTAATTTTAACACTACTTGGACATATGGAGCTAACTTCCTTTTAACATATCGAGTATCAATATAAGAGCTTTAAATTTTTGTACCATTAGATCATAATTTACTTCATATATATTTATTCACTAGCGACATAATATGCATATGTCGTACATATAAGTTCTTGTTTCCCTCTTGAATCCTTATGTCTAAGAAAAATATTGAACAAAGTGTAAAGGTATATAAAATAAAATCATCATTTTTATATGCAAAATTTTATCTACGAAGATGGTACGTTTTGTGGCCATGTGTTATTTCACAACCTGCTCAATAGCATAACTTTCATAACAATGGATTCAGTTGTTCAGCAGAAAAACCCAGACAAACGCAAAGTCAGACGGACGAAATTATTAGAAATGTTTTTTGTAACGTACACACACACACACACACACATATATATATATGTATGGGTTCTTTAAATCCGCGTAATTTTTTATAATAAATTTATAATAAACCAATGTAAGTAAAGGTACGTAAAAAACCATTTTATAGTACCGTATAAAGTTTAAACCAACTAACAATAGCCATAGGCAGTATAAGAAATATTTTTATTGTGACTAAACAAATTCTTTAGAAATAATACATTATATTTTTAATCCTAACCCATCCCGTTAATAATATGAAAGATCGAGGCCATACGTGAATAGCTTTTTACTTACGTGCTCTTCCTATATCTGTGGCTCTCAATGTCGGACAATATCTAGTACAATCAACGACCTCTCGTTAGAATTATACCTACTATAATATTATTAAAAAATTAATTGATTATTATGATATCATTAGTACCGATTCATCTATACTGTATTGAGTGTTAATTTTTTTTTATAGAATTAAGTATTAATAACTAAACAATAATAACACTGCCTTATGTATACTTGCAAGAGTACAGCGTTTATAAGATCGACGATTGTGAGTTCGATTCCCACTTAGAGAGTATAAATTATTAAATTTTTCTTGCTCTGGAACTAACAAGATAAATCGCGGTGTTGAGCTCCATAACAGGCATTATCTCTAAATGTGGAAAGCCGGGAACGGTGCACTCTGCGTATCCTGCTATATACAGGATACAGCGTGAAACAAAAAAAATATATAGATAAGAAATCAGATGTATGTTAGTGATTGCTATAATTTATATAGTTATGTATCAGTAAGTGCTCTAACAAGAAAACAACGATTTTTTGAGCAAAGCAAGTTGAATCCCCAAAATTTTATATAAAATATAACTATGTAACTATGTAAATATAACTATGTAACTATAGGAGGTACATTTTCATTATCCGTTATATATTAGAAGATATTTATGTAAATACGTTTGTATCATTATAATTATTTACGAACTGTTTTTCAAAATTATAAAGCATAATATATACTTTTTCGCAACTAAAAGATATTAAATGGATTAAAATAAATATTTGTAAGACCAAGAATTTGATATTAGAATAACCACGCTCTTATTAAAAGTTAAAGAGGTTTGTTATTAGCTTGTACTCCTAAAAGTTCAAGATGTCTTCAGGGCAAGTGAAGAATACTACAATTATTTTGACGTCCTAAAAAGTATAAGGAAAATTATCTTATAAAAATGACGGTTAAGTGCGAGTCGGGTTCACGGACTGAGGGTTCCGTAAAAATTTTATAATTGTAGGTCATCCTTGTTGTTGGTTGGTTGTACAAGTGTCACATACTAGTTAATAGTACAAATGCATTTTCAATATAAAACTTTTAAATGCTCTTATTTTGTATGAGATGAGTTATAGAGATATGCTTGTAATTGTATTTTTTGCGATGTACCAATTATCAGATATTTTCCTTTTTAGTTTTAACTTTTTATATAATATTAATTTCAGCTTGACACCTCGACACGATTTTGATAGAAATATTCTTCACAGACAGACAGACCGACAATACATTGACCTTATAAAGGTATCATCTGCTTTTTCCTTTTAAAGTACGGAACCCGAAAAGATAAGGTATTTCATATTTCTGAAAATCTTTCGTAAATCCATAGAAAACCTCTAAATTTACATATTGTATAACTTAAACCATAATTTGTTACTATATAGGTATTATTTATACAACGTATAATATGCGAATGATTAAGGAATTATTTTAACAGTAATAAAATGTATATACCGCTATAAAATAATTAAATTAAAATTCATACTGAATTGTTTTACAGCTAATGTCTGCAGATCCCACTACAATATGTAGTTCTTGTAGATATTGGAAATAGTTCTTCATATAAAATGAAACAGTTCATTAAAAAGTGCCACCCCCTGTCCTAAAGGAAGGGGGTTAGAATATATGTATAAATATATATAGATTACTAGTATAATTAAATACTTATAAACTGGAACCTGAAAATAGGCTATCTTCATTATAAATTAAATTTATAGGTATAGGATGGGACAATCTGAAAAGTCTAAAGCATTTTAACCAATATCGCTCAAGGATTTCAATGAAATGATGACTACAAGAAGATAGTAATCGCCAGTGGACATTATAATATATAAACTAGATCCTTCCAGCCGTCCGATTTCCTTCCTTAAAGCGGACAATAGCAAAACATACCAATTCAATATTTTGTATTAACAAAATTGTACTTAAAAAAATTTATACTTGAAAACTGGCTATAAACGTCTGATAATTCTTATAGTATCCCATTTAACGAGAACTACTAAGGCAAATTGCGTTAACTTTTATTTATTTAAGTACAACGGATATTAACGTCACCAACGGCCTTAGCCTCCCGTATTCGAATTACAATGCTATAATGAGGGATGAAAAAAAACATAAATAAAAAAAAGAATATAAAGAATGTGTAACTGCCAGATAAATTGAACCTGAGAGCGAATCCTTTCTCTATTCTTTACCAAGGATTTTACACTGAGTATAGATTCTTGTTGTCGCCTTTTGCTAAACAACCTTGATATAGAACTCGTGACATCCGGCAATTTGAAATTTATTTGGTATTTTGAAAGGCAATGTGTATTAAATTTGTAACAAAAATGCATTTAATAATAGCAAACTAATAAATCATAATCATACTAATTTAAAAGTATGTTTCGCTTTTGACTGCACTTTGCAAATATTTAAAAACTTGTATATCTCTTGATTTCTGTACAGCTTTCTTTTAAATATTTGTTGAAAAAACTGGCTGACTGACTACCTATTTGCGTGAATTGTGTGAAATGTTTGCATAGAAATTTAAATACACAAATTTAGTACTGTTATTAGAATATATTTTTTTAATATAATAGATATTTTTATTAATTAAGATAACATAAGAGAAATAAGCAGAACAGTAAATTCAAATTAAGAAAATAAATCTGTAACACAAACACGACGAATCTTATTTCAAACACTGAAACCACATTTTTGCATACTAATTTTAATCAAAAAGCAAATAAATTATCACAATTAGTAGCAAATGAGGCTATCGCGGCATAGTGTAACAGAGTGTGACTAAACACGATGAATGTGAGTTCGATTAAAACTTGGAAGAATGAATTATTTTATTTTCTCGCTTTGCCAAAAGATAAAGCGCGGAGTTGAGTTCCGCGACACAACATACAAATGTCTCTAATTCGAGTGAAAATTGAATAACGTAGTGTCTTGACACTGGGGTCTCTCTGGCTACTATATGCGAGATAAATAAATACAGCGCACTATTCAGAAAAGATTGACCCAACTTAATAGTGATATATATAATAATGTATGTCACCGAAATACCACATCTACATAAATTGTGCATGCTTAAACAGGGTGCAACAATCGATATTTATGCTCGTCCGTCGGCGCCGGCGCCTGCGACATCCGCCAAAACATTTAATAGCCTGTACATACCAAACATACTTTTAGATTCCTGTTTTAACGATTCGGTTATCGAGAACGGCGCCGAACTGTGTATCGTTAAATATGTATCGACTTCAAGGGGAACATAACGTCTTTATTCGTAGGAAGTTTCGAGGTCAGCTCCTTGTGAATTCTTTGACAATGAATTTTTGCGCTCATGGGCGGTTTCTGACAGTAAAGCTGAATAATATTGTTCGAGGATTATTTTGTGCATTACATTGTGCATATAAAGCAAATTGATAAATGGATATTAATTGATTTATATGTATGGCAAATTAAAAATAAAGTATTTTAAGTATTCTTTACCTGATATTTGTCTCACATCGTATGTACAAAATCTTGAAATAATGTAAACAAACACATATTTCTCTTTAGTGTTTATTTTGTTATTGTATTCGATATAACAATATAATTTTAAGGAAAATGAAGAATTTTTTTAACATTAGAATTAGGTTTATTTCGTTTTATAAACTTCAGTATATATTTTATGTATATCTTCTAATCTAAAGTAGAGAACGCTCTACCTGAATAGACACGGATGTCAACGTCAAGTTAGTCTTGTCAAAGCGAGCGAATAAAAATATTTCAATCTTCCAAGTGGAGATCGAGCTCACGCCCATCCCATCGCAGATAATGCTCTCCTGCACCACGATGGTCTCTCATATTATTGTGGCTTAAACATTTATGTACTTATGACTTATATGTGCATCGTATTCTATTACACGTAAAAGCATCAGACGATATAATATAACGGACTTTTTTCACGATTATATGAGTAGAGGATCAGAGGTCTGTAAATTGATCTTAAATAACGGTATTGATAACCAACCATCCAAGCCCCTTTTTGTTGACACAAGAGTTTAAAAGCTCTTTGTCATACAAATTGATGTATCGGACTCGGTGTTACAGAGTGCTTTATTTTTATATCACTATTATCTCAAGTTTTGATTAAAATTGTAGGGCGTTATGTTCCTTTTGAGCAATAGTATGTTATTGATTTAGTCGTGGAGCCGTTTTGAGTTTCTTTTTTTTGTTTATATTTCACTTCTCTAGAAAGCTCAGCACGACGTAGAGTTGTCAATTCTGTGTGAAGACGAAGAACGGAGTGTATTAACACTAGATTTTCCCTCCATAACCTGCGTGATGATTCCTAAAATTTAAAAATATATCTGATTTCCTAATGACATTGTAAAAATGAAATCTGTGCTTGTAGTACACAACGCACTGTAGTTAGTATAAGGTCGCCAATAAAAGTCGAAAAGGGAGTCGAAATAAAATAGGGAAGACGAAGTAGAATTAAATATCTTACTTTAATCAAAAAAATAAACCCACAAAAATATATTTAAGCCATATCAATTCACATACAATGACAAAAGTAGGTATAATTTGCAAAGCGAGAAACGGGTATCAGCGTAATTTACTTCATACAATAAACAATAAGCTTACTTTTAAAACTTATCATTAATTACATGGTCAAATATTTATCGGCGTTCATTATGAATCAATAACCACAGGCCTTTCATAAGATAGCGGTAAATGTAATCTATTATGGCACACGTTTAAATCATTGAAGACACTATAATAGCAAGTGTTAGATGAAATTGAGATATCAATCATGAAGTGTAGGTTGGAGATGAACACTCTACAATTATTAAGTTCATGAATTTATTATTTTTTTCTATAATTTATAATTGATAAACAGTAAATGTTGAGGCCATAGTGGCGCAGTGGGGCAGTGACTAAAAAGAGCAGTTATTGTGGGTTCGATGCCCGCTCGGGAGAATTAATTATGATTATTTCGCGTTCGCGTTGGTCAAAGAGTATCTCCACTCGCAGTATTTTATCAATAAGTTACCTCTACTTACACTGGTATAAAACGCGACTCTAAATAAAAACTTTAGTCTTTATTATATGGAATAGTTTTATTTGTGTCACAATACTATATTTTTTTAGCTTCACGCTGTATGCCGTACATAGCAGTGAATACAGAGGGAACGTAATGTTAAAACACTTTGTTCTTCGCTCGCCGCCTTTTCGAGACATTGCGTTTCGAGTGGCGGAAGTCAACGCTGCGCTTTATCTTGTTACCAAAGCGAAGAAAATAGAAAATTATTCATTCTCCTCTAACGGGAATCGGACCCACAATCGTCGAGTTCACAGTTAGTCGCTGTACCACTGCGCCACTATGGCCTCACTATATTTATTAAAAAAAAACAATAATATTTGTGTTATTTCCCAAATAATTAAGAAAAAACAAAGCAGTTAATGAGTGTTCAATAAATAAAAGCTTCTCGAAGTTGTCTTGTTTCGCTCTAATTTAGTTTCATCAACGTGCGAATACCATATGTTTCGATTGAAAATATGTTTTAATATTTAAAAATATACTTTATCATTTATAAATACGATATATATTTTGATGGCGCCATTATTAATAATCTCGATAGCGCGGAGAGGAATTCGAGGTACCGCGGTGTCATTTTGGTCGGCGACCGCGCAAGGCCGCGCAGATCCGATGACCTCAAACCTACACGTGAAGTAACAAAGCAAAACAACTTACGCTTCAATATAATTTTATATAAATCCTATAGCCAATAATATAAAAAAAATATTATTATTAAGAAATTGCTAATAAATATAATTAGATTTTTATTCATTGGATAATCTATAGTGTAATAATTGTATGCTATCCCATA